>OY992876.1:519397276-519552276 GCA_963921405.1 Cepaea hortensis
ACACCTTACCGAGGATTTGAACCCGGGTCTCCCAAAGGAGAATCCAGCATTATAGCCACTCGGCCAGCCGCTCATCCTTCAGCATCATAAACGTATTAAAAACAATTCAGTTGCATATCCTTTACAGGACGTTGCAGTCAACACCAGCAGTTCTTTTTTTATTTTTACTGTTGTGATCTCTTGTCAAGTTTACGTTCAGTAGTTTGCCATTGCTTTCCGAATGATCGGCTCCCATATATTTCCGTAAGAAACCATCCGCTGCTGAGTCTCGCGCAGCTGTTATTCGTACGTGGATATACGGGATTACGAACAGCGTCCTTAACACTTCGCCAGGGAGACGGCTGAGAACACACTTGACAACATAAAAATTTAAAGTTATAGTGGGACGCAGAGGTGTTTCCAAGGCACCAGGGCCAGGTTCTATACTGGCCAAGACCTACTAACACGTCCTAGCCGTGCGTCCTCGGCAAGAGGTCCTGGCTAACGTAGTAGGATCGCTGATTCTTTCGAAGTCGGAGAGTATCTGCACACCAATAAGCCAGACATGGGACAACGGATACTCACGCAAACCTCAGGTCCTGTATGACATCACACTGATGTTGGACAACAGGATGTATTCATCCGACATACAGGACTTCACGCTGGAGTTCACAGCCAGCGAACACAAGCCTGCAGCAAGCAAAGCTATAGTTATCAGTCGAATCCCGGTCGGTATCTGTAGCTTTCTGTTATCATCAGTTATCAGTTATCAGTTGGGGTATCTTCATTGCACTCCGGACATGTCCATGGGTGCTCAGATCCTCCCCCCAGCATATTCATCAGCGTCCGGTGGCTAATAGTGCCAGTTCTGTGTTGGTTGACGAGGCGCTTTGTTTTCCCGATGTACCTCTCGCGTCTGACTGTGCCGATTCTTACTCCCAGGTCTTTCATCCTGGACAGCGATGTGGATTCACTGACGTCAAAGTCCTCTATTCTCGCCATATCTTTAAGGACGTTAATAACATCGGCACGATACATGGGCTGGCCATCTACAGGGGGTGCAGAGCCAGCCAGTTTGTCAGCTCGTTCATTTTCCTCGACTCCCGCATGTCCCGGGACGAAGATGAAGGTGACTTTACGAACAACAGAATTCCGCAGCGATTCAGTCTACTGTCTACGTACAGATCCAGCTTCGACCTTCTGAATCATGCTCATTGAATCACTTAGTACACACACGTTGGTATAATACTGTGATTCCAGCCTATGAAAGCCTGTGTAACTGCCATCACCTCCATCATCATGTTGCTCGTGGTCATAGAGGGGGCACCACTGGATTCTTGAACGGTTCGGCCCGCTGAACGGGCTGTAAATGCCCACGCACTTCTCTGCTGCTTTACAACAGATCCATCTGTATAGATGAGCACTTCGGGGCTATCTGAGTGTTCATAGATGAGCGCGTTAACCTCTGCATTGACAGCGGCAGGGTTCTGCTCTCTGCACCGTCTGTCGAGTGTGATAATGCAGGAGAAAGTGCACTTAAAAGCTGGAGGCACCGGCACCCATTCCTTGCCGGGGTTGATACTGGTAAGACTGCAGACCTGTCTGACGACATCTTCCGCCCGACCCATCCATGATTTGCCCCTCTTTAGCCTGTCACCCTTTTCTCTGAATATAGCGTCATGCAGAGAGTGCTGCTCATCTGCACTTATTTTTAAGTATGCACGAGCTCTCCAGATCTTGATCCTGTGTACCATTGTCGGGAAGTCAAGGAGGTATCTCATTGTTACACAGCTGGTGTCTCTCGTGCAGCCCAAAATGATGCGCATGGCTTCGTTTTGTAGCCTTTTCAAGTCTTCCAATCTGTGTAGGGCTGACAGTGAGGATGGCCAGGGCATACTCGATGCGTGAAAGCACAAGTCCTTGGAACAGAAGTAATAGCAGTCTTTGCTCGATATTGGCAGTCGCCATGACTCTCATTGCTGACAAACCTTTTCGAGTCTTCGTTATGACATAGTCGACATGATCTCTGAAGGACAGGCTACGATCAAGCCTCACGCCAAGATATGTCATTGACTGGGTTCTACTCAAGCTGCTCCCATCCATTCTTACTGCCGGCAGGTCTGTTTTCACAATATGGTTGTTTAGTGAGAACCATGTAACCGTTGCCTTTGCAGGGTTGACAAGGGCCTCGGCATCAGCACACCATGAGGAAATTCGATCTAGTTCGCCCTGCATATCAATGGCAACCGCCTGTCTATCTCGACCCTGTCGATATGATGTATAATCCACTATTCTCTACTTCTGTCTTCTACTTCTCTGAGCGTCATACAATAATGTGTGTTTATTTATGTTGTCTAGTCCACTATTCTCTACTTCTGTCTTCTACTTGTCTCAGCGTCATACAATAATGTGTGTTTATTTATGTTGTCTAGTCCTCTATTCTCTACTTCTGTCTTCTACTTGTCTCAGCGTCGTACAATAATGTGTGTTTATTTATGATGTCTAGTCCACTATTCTCTACTTCTGTTTGTGTCGTGTAGTTTTGATGTTCGCATTTTGCCCATGCCTTTATAATGCATATCCTTTATATTGTTGTTGTTCTCTGTTAGCCTTGAATGATGTGTGAATGAAATAATGTATGAAAGAGAGTGATAGAAGGGCAGAATGTTAGACGGGCCTGCGTGCCCAATTCTTAACCCTTTGAAAATAAAGTTTGTTCGTTCGTTCGTTCGTTTGTTCGTTCTACTTCTTTGAGCGTCATACAATAATGTGTGTTTATTTATGATGTCTAGTCCACTATTCTCTACTTCTGTCTTCTACTTCTCTGAGTGTCGTACAATAATGTGTGTTTATTTATCAGGTTCTATATATGGCAAGATCGAGGAGAAAAGAACAAGGGTAAGACAGAACAGTATATACCTGGGTGGCTATATACCATGTGGCATTGTTGAGACAAGAACACTGAGCTGATCCACGACTCTGGTGATCGATTGAAATAGCGAGTCATGACCGCCCAAGCTTTCCGGCATGGCACATGATGGACGGATATATTGCATTTAATTTCTCTTTTTCTAACAGTTACTGACATCGACTTTGTTATGTTCGATACTTATTCTCTTCCGAAATGCAGTTTGTGTGTGGCCCTTTCTGTCTCAGTCTCTGTCCTGCATCTCCTGTCAGATGTTATGAATCTCACTAAATATTTGAATTTATTGACTAGGTTAAGTATTTCCATATTCTATTGTATTACTTATCACAGCATATCAGGTTAGGTTCTCTCCATTCCTCACGCCAATCGTATTTGTAAATATCGATAAATCTGGTCGAACAAGGCGACTTCTCAATCACATACCTGGCTAACGTGTATTATCGATCTTTTAGAAACAGCTTCTTCGGCTGTTGGTTCCAGACTAGTGCACACCGGGAGTGCGGCGTTTAAAGAGACCACGTACCTGGGACGTTGAGATTTAAGTGACAAGGTAAGAGTATTATTGACTTCTTTTGATATCGGGTAATATGAAATGCTGTTGTAGTAATATGTATAGGTTAGAGACCAGCATGGCCGAATGGATAAGAACGCGCGTTCTTAAACATCCGGTGTGCTGATGCCGAAGTAAAGGGTTCAACCCCTACACCGGACAGTTGGACTAAAGTGTTGACTTCATGTTCTTGACTTGGGGACGTAAATTACAAGTACCTCTGAAGTCGACATGGGGTCACCTGATGGCGAGGAATACTGGTTGCAGGGAAAGCTAACCCTGGCGCAACAATCTGTCCGGTGCTACTAGAACTAGTCTGTTTGACTACGCTTCAGTTCAAAGCAAGCGAGCGCAAACTATATGTATATGTTTATTTCTTATCTATTCAGATGGTCAATTGTCTGTCATTCAGATGCTCAATTGTCTGTCATTCACATGCTCACTTGTCTTTCAGAATGCTAGAAAAACACGAAGTAGGAATGCATTCTGTAGGTCGGAGTCAGAGAAGATAGTTTGTCAGTATTTCCCTCAATTAGCGGACGACGGACGCAGGCGTCGAACCCGCGTGATAATGACATAATCAGCGTGGCAATCCAACGATTTCATCAACGCGCCCCCTACATTGTACCATCATCAGTAACATGTAACAGACCGGTATACACACCTCACAGCTCGCTGGGTTTATGGTGTTAGACGCATATTTGTATAAACTAATCGGCACTCGCTGGTCTCCGTGGCATAGGCGTTACGGACGCTGTTCTTAAATCCGCTTACCTGCGTTCGAAAGACAGTTGCGAGCGATTTGGCTGCAGACCGTGTCGCGCTAGATTTTAACGTGATGGTATGGAAGCCGGTTTTTCAGAAAGCAATGGTAAACAACTGAATGTAACCTTGTAAAGACATCAACAACAGCAGTGCTGGTGTTGACAGCGATGTCCTGTAAACATGATATGCAAATAATAATAATAATAATAATAATAATAATAATAATAATAATAATAATAATAATAATAAAAAGAAAATGGCTACTGGGTTGGTGATCTGGTCAGTATCAAGCCAGCCGCCTTTACTCCTCATGGGTGGCGAAACCTTGTAGACATCTTAGAGTGTGTCCAGCTGACATCTTAGTGTGTCCAGCTGACATCTTAGAGTGTGTCCAGCTGACATCTTACAGTGTGTCCAGCTGACATCTAAGAGTGTGTCCAGCTGACATCTTAGAGTGTGTCCAGCTGACATTTTAGAGTGTGTCCAGCTGACATCTTAGAGTGCGTCCAGCTGACATTTTACAGTGTGTCCAGCTGACATCTTAGAGTGCATCCAGCTGGGAACTCAAGTCAATTTTACACATTCGAATTCGTCGTGACACGGATCCAACCCCTAACCAACAGGCCATCAGGCGAGTATCTAGACACTACGCAACATCGTTACCGACACACTCATCGTCATCATGTGCCATACAGATCAGCGTGGGTTGTCATGTTTCACCATCTCACGCGATCATCAGAGTCGTGGATCAGCTCTGTGTTCTTGTCTCGACCAAGTCATCTAGATATTTACTTCTCTGTCTTTCCCGTGTTCTTATCCCCTCGATCTTGTCAGTTGTCATCAAGTTCTCCAGTTTATTTCTTCGCATAACGTGTCCAAACAGTTGTGACTGTCTACGTTTCATTTCTGTATGGTTTTTGTTTAGGACGTGCTCATTGGTATTTCTGTCTGCCGATGTTACATTTTGAGTATCCCTCAGAAACCACATTTCCACAGCCATTAAATGTTTTCAGCCTGTCTGCTCGTTGTCCACGTCTCACATCTATACAAAATTACACGCTCTATGTAGCACTTCAACACTTTTTTTCCCCTTGCAAATGACATATTTTTATTGAACAGTATGCTTTCTATCTTGCAAAAGGCAATCTTCGCTATGGCGATTCTTGTTCTAAACACATAATGGCACCTCTCATCAGATGTTATGTCTGTCCCACGATAGTTGAGCCGATTCACTGGTGTAGGAACACCCCCGTTCACGCCTACATCACATGGTCTCACACACTGCTGTAGTGCTTCACTGATAAATTGCCATGGAATGATTAATCCTCTTAAGACAATTTCTCGTATCTGCAATGGACTTATATATCGCCATAGTGGGGACATCGAGGTATTTGTTTCGTTTCGTGGTATCTTCCACAATTTTAATACTTAGCAAACGGAAATCTAAATTATAATACTTGTTAATTTGATTGCATGTCATGTTTGGTCCACATCTACTGTATGTTTAGCACTGAATCAGTTCAGGCACACTCGGCAGACAGTAGATATACTCATATTTGTATAGACTAAACGCCACTAGGGGATAGTATTCTCATTGTGACGCCGGTCGTCTTTACATCACGAAACATTTCCTACACCAATTTTAGGTTCGGTTGACAAGGTAGTCTACATAGATTAATGTAAACTGTTCTGATACCGACTGGAAATTATGACCAGCGAGCTTGCATGCCAGTATCTAGTCACTCCACTCCGGCTAGAAAGAATTCGGCGACGACCAGTACGAAAGACATTATTAAAGAGACAATGGGTATGAACATGGAAGAGGGAGAGAAACTCGCGATAGACCGGGAGTCTTGTTGACACTTTGCAATGATAGCGACGTTCTGCAGTGGATCTGCTAGCTGATGATGAGGGTAATTTTCTTGTGAACTTAGCATGATAACTTTCCTTTAGAATGTCCGGGCAACGAAAGTGGAGAGGAAGGGAACTGAATAAATGACGATGATGTTTATTTTGACGAAATCCGGTCTAAATTTGGTGTTATAGCGTCGCTAGATTTTATTAGAATGCCGCAAGTCAAATGGTTTGACCATGTAACTAGGTTACCAACCAACAGTATATCACAACAAGCAATGATGTACAGGCCAGATGGAAGCAGAAAAAGAGACCGACCACGTAAATGATGGACATAGGGAATAAGAGAGCCCATGGGAATCTCGATACATAAAGCCCATGAACGGGCACTCTCCCACTGTTTAATTTCACATTGACACTGCAAATTACAAGAGGAACAGATGCGATAAGATGAGATGTTAATTTTCTCATGAATTTAGCACGATAACTTTCCTTTAGAATGTCCGGGAAATGACAGCAGTGAGGCAGGGAACTGGGTATCTCATCTGACTTTGTCATAACGTCGAGAATCTGAACCTCTAACACTCAACTTTCCTACAGCATATACAGCTGGCTTTTCGCTGTCTGTAAAGTTAGTTAGATTCCTTTACAGGATATTGCAATGAACTCCAGCATGTATTGGCTGTTGGTGACTTCATCATCATCATCACCATCATCATCATCATCATCATCATCATCATCATCATCATCATCATCATCATCAAGTGCTTTGCCAGCAGGCGTAGGCGTTCATGACTCTCCACAGATCTCGATCTTTGGATTTATGGATCAACTCTGCTGATGATACTCCTCCATGCCACTGTCTCAATCCATCCCGCATTATTTCTCTTGGTCTGCCTCTGCCTGTCTTCCCCTCAGTCTTTCCAGTTGTCACGATGTTCTCCAATGCCTCTCTTCTCATCACATGACTGAAGACAGATGTTTGTCTCTTTCTTATTGTTGTATATAATGTTTTAGTTCCAATATCCTCTTTCATGGCAGTCGTTGTTAGTTACTCTGGAAGTCCCAGGAATTCGCAACATTCGTCTCAGAAACCACATCTCTGTTGCTTCCATGTTCTTCCTAATTTGTTCATTTACATTCCATGATTCACTTCCACACAGCGAAACTGGTTTTACATCTTTGTGCTTTACTGAGTGATTTTACATTTAGTATACCACAACCGGTCTCTGTGGCTAAGGGCTTGCGAACGCGGTGTGTGATCCCGTATACCCGGGTTCGAAACATGGCAGTGCTGGTGTTTTCGAAAAAGGTATAGGGGCCGGTCGTTCAGAAACAATGGCAAACTACTGAATGTAACACTTGCCTAGTACATCAACAGCAGCTGAAAATGCTGGTGTTGACTGCAACGTCCCGTAAGGGATACGCAACAAAAATTTAATTAATTTAATACCACAAGCAATGATGTACAGACCAGAGGGAAGCAAAGGAAGAGACCGTACACGTAAACGATGGACGCAGGGAATAACAGAGCCCATGGGAATATCGATACATAAAGCCCATAAGAGGGCACTCTCCCGCTGTTTATACTTCACCTCGACACCGCAAGGTTAAAGAGGACCATAATGAGATGAGATGAGAGATGAGTATTTTGCCATTGCTTTCTGAATGGCGACGCTTCATACCATTGAAATCAACGCAAAGCGATCTGCTCCCAAATAACATACGGTTTCGTTTTCAACCTTCGACCCAGTATGTCGGTTAACTGTGAAACTGCCTTCACTAACCCTCGACCTGGTATGTTGGGGAACTGTGAAACTGCCTTCACTAACCCTCGACCTGGTATGTTGGGGAACTGTGAAACTGCCTTCACTAACCCTGGACCCGGTATGTCGGTTAACTGTGAAAATGCCTTCACTAACCCTCGGCCTGGTGTGTTGGGGAACTGTGAAACTGCCTTCACTAACCCTGGACCTGGTATGTTGGGGAACTGTGAAACTGCCTTCACTAACCCTGGACCTGGTATGTTGGGGAACTGTGAAACTGCCTTCACTAACCCTGGACCTGGTGTGTTGGGGAACTGTGAAACTGCCTTCACTAACCCTGGACCTGGTATGTTGGGGAACTGTGAAACTGCCTTCACTAACCCTGGACCTGGTGTGTTGGGGAACTGTGAAACTGCCTTCACTAACCCTGGACCTGGTATGTTGGGGAACTGTGAAACTGCCTTCACTAACCCTGGACCTGGTGTGTTGGGGAACTGTGAAACTGCCTTCACTAACCCTGGACCTGGTATGTTGGGGAACTGTGAAACTGCCTTCACTAACCCTGGACCTGGTGTGTTGGGGAACTGTGAAACTGCCTTCACTAACCCTGGACCTGGTGTGTTGGGGAACTGTGAAACTGCCTTCACTAACCCTGGACCTGGTGTGTTGGGGAACTGTGAAACTGCCTTCACTAACCCTGGACCTGGTATGTTGGGGAACTGTGAAACTGCCTTCACTAACCCTGGACCTGGTATGTCGGTTAACTGTGAAACTGCCTTCACTAACCCTCGGCCTGGTGTGTTGGGGAACTGTGAAACTGCCTTCACTAACCCTGGACCTGGTATGTTGGGGAACTGTGAAACTGCCTTCACTAACCCTGGACCTGGTGTGTTGGGGAACTGTGAAACTGCCTTCACTAACCCTGGACCTGGTATGTTGGGGAACTGTGAAACTGCCTTCACTAACCCTGGACCTGGTATGTCGGTTAACTGTGAAACTGCCTTCACTAACCCTCGGCCTGGTGTGTTGGGGAACTGTGAAACTGCCTTCACTAACCCTGGACCTGGTATGTTGGGGAACTGTGAAACTGCCTTCACTAACCCTCGACCTGGTATGTTGGGGAACTGTGAAACTGCCTTCACTAACCCTCGGCCTGGTGTGTTGGGGAACTGTGAAACTGCCTTCACTAACCCTGGACCTGGTATGTTGGGGAACTGTGAAACTGCCTTCACTAACCCTGGACCTGGTATGTTGGGGAACTGTGAAACTGCCTTCACTAACCCTCAGCCTGGTGTGTTGGGGAACTGTGAAACTGCCTTCACTAACCCTCGACCTGGTATGTTGGGGAACTGTGAAACTGCCTTCACTAACCCTGGACCTGGTATGTTGGGCAACTGTGAAACTGCCTTCACTAACCCTGGACCTGGTATGTTGGGCAACTGTGAAACTGCCTTCACTAACCCTCGACCTGGTGTGTTGGGGAACTGTGAAACTGCCTTCACTAACCCTGGACCTGGTATGTTGGGCAACTGTGAAACTGCCTTCACTAACCCTCGGCCTGGTATGTTGGGGAACTGTGAAATTGCCTTCACTAACCCTGGACCTGGTATGTTGGGCAACTGTGAAACTGCCTTCACTAACCCTGGACCTGGTATGTTGGGCAACTGTGAAACTGCCTTCACTAACCCTGGACCTGGTATGTTGGGCAACTGTGAAACTGCCTTCACTAACCCTGGACCTGGTATGTTGGGGAACTGTGAAACTGCCTTCACTAACCCTGGACCTGGTATGTTGGGCAACTGTGAAACTGCCTTCACTAACCCTGGACCTGGTATGTTGGGGAACTGTGAAACTGCCTTCACTAACCCTGGACCTGGTATGTTGGGGAACTGTGAAACTGCCTTCACTAACCCTCGGCCTGGTATGTTGGGGAACTGTGAAACTGCCTTCACTAACCCTCGACCTGGTATGTTGGGGAACTGTGAAACTGCCTTCACTAACCCTCGACCTGGTATGTTGGGGAACTGTGAAACTGCCTTCACTAACCCTCGACCTGGTGTGTTGGGCAACTGTGAAACTGCCTTCACTAACCCTCGGCCTGGTATGTTGGGGAACTGTAAAACTGCCTTCACTAACCCTCGGCCTGGTATGTTGGGGAACTGTGAAACTGCCTTCACTAACCCTCGACCTGGTATGTTGGGGAACTGTGAAACTGCCTTCACTAACCCTCGGCCTGGTGTGTTGGGGAACTGTGAAACTGCCTTCACTAACCCTGGACCTGGTATGTTGGGCAACTGTGAAACTGCCTTCACTAACCCTGGACCTGGTATGTTGGGGAACTGTGAAACTGCCTTCACTAACCCTGGACCTGGTATGTTGGGGAACTGTGAAACTGCCTTCACTAACCCTGGACCTGGTGTGTTGGGGAACTGTGAAACTGCCTTCACTAACCCTCGGCCTGGTATGTTGCGGAACTGTGAAACTGCCTTCACTAACCCTGGACCTGGTAAGTTGGGGAACTGTGAAACTGCCTTCACTAACCCTCGGCCTGGTGTGTTGGGGAACTGTGAAACTGCCTTCACTAACCCTGGACCTGGTATGTTGGGGAACTGTGAAACTGCCTTCACTAACAATCGGCCTGGTGTGTTGGGGAACTGTGAAACTGCCTTCACTAACCCTGGACCCGGTATGTTGGGGAACTGTGAAACTGCCTTCACTAACCCTGGACCCGGTATGTTGGGGAACTGTGAAACTGCCTTCACTAACCCTCGACCTGGTATGTTGGGGAACTGTGAACTGCCTTCACTAACCCTAGGCCTGGTGTGTTGGGGAACTGTGAAACTGCCTTCACTAACCCTCGACCTGGTGTGTTGGGGAACTGTGAAACTGTCTTCACTAACCCTCGGCCTGGTGTGTTGGGGAACTGTGAAACTGCCTTCACTAACCATCGCTCTGGTATGTTGGGGAACTGTAACACTGCCTTCACTAACCATCGCTCTGGTATGTTGGGGAACTGTGAAACTGCCTTCACTAACCCTCGACCTGGTATGTTGGGGAACTGTGAAACTGCCTTCACTAACCCTCGGCCTGGTGTGTTGGGGAACTGTGAAACTGCCTTCACTAACCCTCGACCTGGTATGTTGGGGAACTGTGAAACTGCCTTCACTAACCCTCGACCTGGTATGTTGGGCAACTGTGAAACTGCCTTCACTAACCCTCGACCTGGTATGTTGGGGAACTGTGAAACTGCCTTCACTAACCCTCGGCCTGGTGTGTTGGGGAACTGTGAAACTGCCTTCACTAACCCTCGACCTGGTATGTTGGGTGGGGAACTGTGAAACTGCCTTCACTAACCCTCGACCTGGTATGTTGGAGAACTGTGAAACTGCCTTCACTAACCATCACTCTGGTATGTTGGGGAACTGTGAAACTGCCTTCACTAACCCTCGACCTGGTATGTTGGGGAACTGTGAAACTGCCTTCACTAACCCTCGACCTGGTATGTTGGGGAACTGTGAAAATGCCTTCACTAACCCTCGGCCTGGTATGTTGGGGAACTGTGAAACTGCCTTCACTAACCCTCGACCTGGCATGTTGGGGAACTGTGAAACTGCCTTCACTAACCCTCGACCTGGTATGTTGGGGAACTGTGAAACTGCCTTCACTAACCCTCGACCTGGCATGTTGGGGAACTGTGAAACTGCCTTCACTAACCCTCGACCTGGTATGTTGGGGAACTGTGAAACTGCCTTCACTAACCCTCGACCTGGCATGTTGGGGAACTGTGAAACTGCCTTCACTAACCCTCGACCTGGCATGTTGGGGAACTGTGAAACTGCATTCACTAACCCTCGACCTGGTATGTTGGGGAACTGTGAAACTGCCTTCACTAACCCTCGACCTGGTATGTTGGGTAACTGTGAAACTGCCTTCACTAACCCTCGACCTGGTATGTTGGGGAACTGTGAAACTGCCTTCACTAACAATCGGCCTGGTGTATTGGGGAACTGTGAAACTGCCTTCACTAACCCTCGACCTTGTGTGTTGGGGAACTTTGAACCTGCCTTCACTAACCCTCGACCTGGTATGTTGGGTAACTGTGAAACTGCGTTCACTAACCCTCGGCCTGGTGTGTTGGGGAACTGTGAAACTGCCTTCACTAACCCTCGACCTGGTATGTTGGGCAACTGTGAACCTGCCTTCATTAACACTCGGCCTGGTATGTTGGGAAACTTTGAAACTGCCTTCACTAACCCTCGACCTGGTATGTTGGGTAACTGTGAAACTGCGTTCACTAACCCTGGACCTGGTATGTTGGGGAACTGTGAAACTGCCTTCACTAACCCTCGGCCTGGTATGTTGGGGAACTTTGAAACTGCCTTCACTAACCCTCGGCCTGGTGTGTTGGGGAACTGTGAAACTGCCTTCACTAACCCTCGACCTGGTATGTTGGGTAACTGTGAACCTGCCTTCATTAACCCTCGACCTGGTATGTTGGGTAACTGTGAACCTGCCTTCATTAACCCTCGACCTGGTATGTTGGGTAACTGTGAAACTGCCTTCACTTACCCTCGGCCTGGTGTGTTGGGGAACTGTGAAACTGCCTTCACTAACCCTCGACCTGTTATGTTGGGTAACTGTGAAACTGCGTTCACTAACCCTGGACCTGGTATGTTGGGGAACTGTTAAACTGCCTTCACTAACCCTCGGCCTGGTATGTTGGGGAACTGTGAAACTGCTTTAACTAACCCTCGCTCTGTTATGTTGGGTAACTGTGAATCTGCGTTCACTAACTCTCGCTCTGGTATGTTGGGTAACTGTGAAACTGCGTTCACTAACCCTGGACCTGGTATGTTGGGGAACTGTGAAACTGCCTTCACTAACCCTCGACCTGGTATGTTGGGGAACTGTGAAACTGCCTTCACTAACCATCGCTCTGGTATGTTGGGGAACTGTGAAACTGCCTTCACTAACCCTCGACCTGGTATGTTGGGGAACTGTGAAACTGCCTTCACTAACCCTCGGCCTGGTGTGTTGGGAACTGTGAAACTGCCTTCACTAACCCTCGACCTGGTATGTTCGGGAACTGTGAAACTGCGTTCACTAACCCTAGATCTGGTATGTTGGGGAACAGTGAAACTGCCTTCACTAACCCTCGACCTGCTATGTTGGGGAACTGTGAAACTGCCTTCACTAACCCTCGGCCTGGTGTGTTGGGGAACTGTGAAACTGCCTTCACTTACCCTCGACCTGGTATGTTGGGGAACTGTGAAACTGCCTTCACTAACCCTCGACCTGGTATGTTGGGGAACTGTGAAACTGCCTTCATTAACCCTTGACCTGGTATGTTGGGGAACTGTGAAACTGCCTTCACTAACCCTCGACCTGGTATATTGTGGGGAACTGTGAAACTGCCTTCACTAACCCTCGACCTGGTATGTTGGGGAACTGTGAAACTGCCTTCACTAACCCTCGATCTGGTATGTTGGGGAACTGTGAAACTGCCTTCACTAACCCTCGACCTGGTATGTTCGGGAACTGTGAAACTGCGTTCACTAACCCTAGATCTGGTATGTTGGGGAACAGTGAAACTGCCTTCACTAACCCTCGACCTGGTGTGTTGGGGAACTGTGAAACTGCCTTCACTAACCATCGACCTGGTAAGTTGGGGAACTGTGAAACTGCCTTCACTAACCCTCGGCCTGGTGTGTTGGGGAATTTTGAAACTGCCTTCACTAACCCTCGGCCTGGTGTGTTGGGGAACTGTGAAACTGTCTTCACTAACCCTCGGCCTGGTGTGTTGGGGAACTTTGAAACTGCCTTCACTAACCCTCTGCCTGGTGTGTTGGGGAACTGTGAAACTGCCTTCACTAACCCTCGGCCTGGTATGTTGGGGAACTTTGAAACTGCCTTCACTAACCCTCGGCCTGGTGTGTTGGGGAACTGTGAAACTGCCTTCACTAACCCTCGGCCTGGTGTGTGGGGGAACTTTGAAACTGCCTTCACTAACCCTCGGCCTTGTGTGTTGGGGAACTGTGAAACTGCCTTCACTAACCCTCGACCTGGTGTGTTGGGGAACTGTGAAACTGCCTTCACTAACCCTCGACCTGATAAGTTGGGAAACTGTGAAATTGTGTTTAGTAACCCTCGCTCTGGTGTGTTGGGGAACTTTGAAACTGCCTTCACTAACCCTCGGCCTGGTGTATTGGGGAACTGTGAAACTGCCTTCACTAACCCTCGACAAGGTATGTTGGGAAACTGTGAAATTGTGTTTAGTAACCCTCGCTCTGGTGTGTTGGGGAACTGTGAAACTGCCTTCACTAACCCTCGGCCTGGTGTTTTGGGGAACTGTGAAACTGCCTTCACTAACTCTCGGCCTCGTGTGTGGGGGAACTTTGAAACTGCCTTCACTAACCCTCGGCCTTGTGTGTTGGGGAACTGTGAAACTGCCTTCACTAACCCTCGACCTGGTGTGTTGGGGAACTGTGAAACTGCCTTCACTAACCCTCGACCTGATAAGTTGGGAAACTGTGAAATTGTGTTTAGTAACCCTCGCTCTGGTGTGTTGGGGAACTTTGAAACTGCCTTCACTAACCCTCGGCCTGGTGTTTTGGGGAACTGTGAAACTGCCTTCACTAACCCTCGACCTGGTATGTTGGGAAACTGTGAAATTGTGTTTAGTAACCCTCGCTCTGGTGTGTTGGGGAAGTGTGAAACTGCCTTCACTAACCCTCGACCTTGTGTGTTGGGGAACTTTGAAACTGCCTTTACTAACCCTCGGCCTGGTGTGTTTGGGAACTGTGAAACTGCCTTCACTAACCCTCGGCCTGGTGTGTTGGGGAACTTTGAAACTGCCTTCACTAACACTCGGCCTGGTGTGTTGGGGAACTGTGAAACTGCCTTTACTAACCCTCGACCTGGTGTGTTGGGGAACTGTGAAACTGCCTTCACTAACCCTCGCTCTGGTATGTTGGGAAACTGTGAAATTGTGTTTAGTAACCCTCGCTCTGGTGTGTTGGGGAACTGTGAAACTGCCTTCACTAAGCCTCGCTCTGGTGTGTTGGGGAACTGTGAAACTGCCTTCACTAACCCTCGACCTGGTGTGTTGGGCAACTGTGAACCTGCCTTCACTAACCCTCGAACTGGTATGTTGGGGAACTGTGAAAATGCCTTCACTAACCCTCGACCTGGTATGTTGGGGAACTGTGAAACTGCCTTCACTAACCCTCGACCTGGTATGTTGGGCAACTGTGAAACTGCCTTCACTAACCCTCGACCTGGTGTGTTGGGGAACTGTGAAACTGCCTTCACTAACAATCGGCCTGGTGTGTTGGGGAACTGTGAAACTGCCTTCACTAACCCTCGACCTGGTATGTTGGGTGGGGAACTGTGAAACTGCCTTCACTAACCCTCGACCTGGTATGTTGGAGAACTGTGAAACTGCCTTCACTATCCCTCGGCCTGGTGTGTTGGGGAACTGTGAAACTGCCTTCACTAACCCTCGACCTGGTATGTTGGGGAACTGTGAAACTGCCTTCACTAACCCTCGACCTGGTATGTTGGGCAACTGTGAAAATGCCTTCACTAACCCTCGACCTGGTATGTTGGGCAACTGTGAAAATGCCTTCACTAACCCTCGACCTGGTATGTTGGGCAACTGTGAAACTGCCTTCACTAACCCTGGACCTGGTATGTTGGGGAACTTTGAACCTGCCTTCACTAACCCTCGACCTGGTATGTTGGGGAACTGTAAAACTGCCTTCACTAACCCTCGACCTGGTATGTTGGGGAACTTTGAACCTGCCTTCACTAACCCTCGACCTGGTATGTTGGGGAACTGTGAAACTGCCTTCACTAACAATCGGCCTGGTGTGTTGGGGAACTGTGAAACTGCCTTCACTAACCCTCGACCTGGTGTGTTGGGGAACTTTGAACCTGCCTTCACTAACCCTCGACCTGGTATGTTGGGGAACTGTGAAACTGCCTTCACTAACAATCGGCCTGGTGTGTTGGGGAACTGTGAAACTGCCTTCACTAACCCTCGACCTGGTATGTTGGGGAACTGTGAAACTGCCTTCACTAACCCTCGACCTGGTATGTTGGGGAACTGTGAAACTGCCTTCACTAACAATCGGCCTGGTGTGTTGGGGAACTGTGAAACTGCCTTCACTAACCCTCGACCTGGTGTGTTGGGGAACTTTGAACCTGCCTTCACTAACCCTCGACCTGGTATGTTGGGGAACTGTGAAACTGCCTTCACTAACCCTCGACCTGGTGTATTGGGGAACTGTGAAACTGCCTTCACTAACCCTCGACCTGGTATGTTGGGAAACTGTGAAATTGTGTTTAGTAACCCTCGCTCTGGTGTGTTGGGGAACTGTGAAACTGCCTTCACTAACCCTCGGCCTGGTGTGTTGGGGAACTTTGAAACTGCCTTTACTAACCCTCGGCCTGGTGTGTTGGGGAACTGTGAAACTGCCTTCACTAACCCTCGGCCTGGTGTGTTGGGGAACTTTGAAACTGCCTTCACTAACCCTCGGCCTGGTGTGTTGGGGAACTGTGAAACTGCCTTTACTAACCCTCGACCTGGTGTGTTGGGGAACTGTGAAACTGCCTTCACTAACCCTCGCTCTGGTATGTTGGGAAACTGTGAAATTGTGTTTAGTAACCCTCGCTCTGGTGTGTTGGGGAACTGTGAAACTGCCTTCACTAAGCCTCGCTCTGGTGTGTTGGGGAACTGTGAAACTGCCTTCACTAACCCTCGACCTGGTATGTTGGGTGGGGAACTGTGAAATTGCCTTCACTAACCCTCCGAGCCAGAAGTGCCGACATCACTGCCCAATCAGGCTGAGATAAATGAGGCCACGGAACGACAAGCGACCCGTGAAACATGCAGTCTTAATGAGTATCTGTGTATATCTATTATTGATCTCGTGAGCTCTGTTTTGTCTGCATAACAACCAGGCGTGCATTTAGGGGGTTTTATATTCTTGTTGTTTGACAACCTTAACCTGCACAGTTCGCGGCGACTGCATTGGCCAGGCGGCTTTAATTCCTCAGTCTAAAGACCCCCCCCCCCCCCCCGTCCCAACTCTGCAAGATTCTACAGGCGGTAGATGACAGTGATAGACACTTTGACAATCTGCTTCTTTCCTTGGACTGCCAGAGTAACTAACAACGACTGCCTGAAACAGGTTAATGGAACTAGAACATTATATACAACAATAAGAAAGAGACAAACATCTTGCTTCGGTCATGTGATGAGAAGATAGGCATTGGAGAACATCGTGACAACTGGAAAGATGGAGGAGAAGAGTGGCAGAGGTAGACCACGAGAAATGATGCTGGATGGATTGAGACGGTGGCATGGAGGAATATCATCAGCAGAGTTGATCCAGAACACCAAAGACCGAGATCTGTGGAGAGCCATGAACACCTACGCCAGCTGGCAGGGCACTTGATGATGATGCGTTTGTCATTGCTTTCCGAACGACTGGTACTCATACCAATGTATGAAAATAAATACACAGCGTCTGCTGCCAAATCGCCGGTTGCCGTGTTATTAACGTGGTATGCGAGACTGCGAATCGTTCCTCGGCCACAGAGCGATAGTAGAGTTTATAGCACAGTTCAGTATTCTATTTTTGGTGCTAAGTTAATCATTTTATTTTTAATTCCACATATTTCCTAGTGCTATTTTCTAATCTCCCACCTGCACCTCTTCCTGCCCAACTTTCCCGCTGTCACGACACACTCCAGCCGTCCCTTCCCATGGCCTGCCCTGAGAATGTGGACTGTCACCTTCTGGCGGGAGGAACCGGTTCTCATTGTGAGTTAACTTGTGTCAAGATTTGTGTGAGCGTGCGTCTATTGTGTGGATATATGTCCAGGCTCCTGTAGTAACGTTGTCGCCCATGTTTCTTCTATGTCATCCATATACACAACATGACATGACGTCAGCGCATAATTGGGGCATATTATACATGGACCGTATCGATTACCAGCTGGTTGTTCTCATTTGAGGGAATATTTGAACATTCATTGATTGCTGGTTCTTAGAATTCCTAGTATTAAGAATAAGAAGAATAACGGTATTATATAAAGTCGAAACATTGTATTACACTGGCTCATAAATAATATCGTCATTGAGTTAAGTTGAGATGAGTCAAGAACATACATCACAGCACTCAGGACATTCCAAAACGTGTTCCGTCCTCATTTTCAACAGCCAGCGAAGAGTCCCACTACTAATAGTACCAGTATCAGTCTCATTATGTGTTCTTCTGTTCTTTCTTCGGAGTCCTGCGTCTCGACCAGAACCTTTGGTCACTGGCTACAGTACCATTATCTCCAGGCCGGGATCATCTATTCTTCCTTCCACACTGTACACATGATCCGAAAATGTCCCGACCATATCTGCTTGATCATGCATCAGTACTCCACCAAATGGTACAGACCCAGCCGATCTTTCTTCCTGCTCTTTTCCCACCACGCCAGCTTGTCCGGGGGGAAATCCAACAGGTGGTCTCTATTTTTGATGGCTGAATTGAAACCTGCCACTCTGAAACATTCCTGTCTTCGTCTTTTCCGTCACATTTTGTAAGTTCTATGCAATCACGAACAACATCCTTCAACTTCGCCATGAACATGAGGCACTATTTGTACATCTTACCACAGAGCCATCCGTGTATATGATGACATCACCAGGTCGCCAATTGTCGTGGATCAAATTTTGCATCTCCCATTCAGTGTAGCCTGCCAGCCCATCACTGCATTCCCGATCCAATGTTATTATGACCCTGCACAGGTCTGACTTCTCCCCAGGAATTCTGACTCACTCCTCTCCACTGACAGAATGTTAACTTTATAATATATGTAGTAAGATGACAGAGTGTTAACTTCCTACAGTTATGCCGAAACCCTTCAGGAAGCAAGTGTACTCCAGCATCAGGAAGGAGTGCATCACTAAGGGCGTGCTGTTCGAGGACCCAGAGTTCCCGGCCACGAGCAAGTCTCTCTACTACTCCAGGGTCGAGAAGGATGTCGAGTGGCTGCGTCCAAAGGTGGGCTTTTTAGTTCGTCTGTTGGTTGGGATGAGGTGATTTTTGTGTGGTTCTCTTATCTTGGAGTTGAGTTTGTTAAGGCTATATCACAGACACGCAGACCGAACAGTGAATCAACCTGAAGGCAACTAAACAAACGGAAGAGTAAACAAGTTGTGGTATATATAGATAGACTGACTGGAGCAAGCAGACAGAAAGATAGAAATGAAAGGATAGACTGACAAAGAACGGCGTTCAGACAAGGGGAGATCGATGTACAGAAACATATACAGAGAGACATAAATACATAATAGCAGATTGATAAAAAAAATGTATACACAGACAGACAGACAGACAGACAGAGAGACAGAGAGACAGACAGACAGACAGACAGACAGACAGACAGACAGACAGACAGACAGATTGCTGAATGGATGGATCGGTGGATCGATGATTCGATAGACAGATTGCTGAATGGATGGATCGGTGGATCGATAATTCGAAAGACAGACAGATAGACAGATAGACAGACAGACAGACAGGCAGGCAGGCAGGCAGACAGACAGATCACACTATCCGTTCTATGCCATTTCTATTTGCTTATTAAATGCCCTTCCTGTATGCCTGGTATTGACTCTCTCACAGTCAACAAGCCTGCCGCCTGTAGCCCTGGCACCAATGGTTTGTTTTGTTCCCTGTCAACTCGCCCAACAAACACACAATGTACCCGATACACCCAGTTCGCAGCCAGATAAGACACAAAAGATTGTGACGTATATTGAGAATTTAGTTACAGACGTCTTAGAGGGCTTAATGATAGGAAAGTTGATACGAAGATTGCGGTGATAATGTTACATGCACGGTCTGACTAGACTCCGACGCCTGGCTTCGTCGCTTACTAAGTAAGGGAAATACTGAGCACGTAATCTTTCGTACACTCCGGCCGACAAAATGTAATGATCTAATCTTATT
This sequence comes from Cepaea hortensis, assembly GCA_963921405.1. Lineage (NCBI taxonomy): Eukaryota > Metazoa > Mollusca > Gastropoda > Stylommatophora > Helicidae > Cepaea > Cepaea hortensis. The sequence continues at coordinate 519,417,134 of OY992876.1, forward strand.
ATGAACCCATAGTAGGAAATTACTTCTGAACAATTATTATTATTATTATTATTATTATTATTATTATTATTATTATTATTATTATTATTATTATTGTCATTATTAATATTGTTATCATTATTATTTTGTAATACGTCTTGCGGTTCGAAATCAACCTAGGCAGATATGGAAACAGACCGGTTTGCGTTGATTTCGGTTATATGTGGCGTGGGCTGTTCTGAAAGCAAAGGTAACCTACTGAACTAACATCAACAATAATGTGATGCGACAGGCGTAGGCGGTCATGTTTCGCCACCTCCCAGGGTTACCAGAGTCTTAAATCATGTTCGACGTAAGATAATGTTACCTCCACGAGCTTTAAGTATTTCATTGTCAACAAGCCCCACCCCGATGCCTGTAGGATATTTATAGACTGATTCCGTAACTGAAACGACTCAGTCCAGTTACATTCTATGAGAAGAGTTAAGAACTGAGCTCAATAATTTATGAGATTTAATGACAGTTTATGAGCTAAGCCGCCAGAAAGAAGGAAGCGGGTTTGTATTCTGAGTCATTCTCGAACTATCTGCACACGTATGTAATGAAACAGAAATGCGTCTTCTAATCTCGATGACACACAATAAAACCAACACTTATACATATCGGATTAAGATCTCAGCCCACGTGAACAAAATAATCAGTGCAGTAAACAATCGGCGAAAATAATGAAATAATATAAGAAAAATTAAGAAACATATAAATGAAATAAGTAAGAATAAAACACGATAGAGCTGATCGACGTTTCGGTAGTCACCACCGTCGTTAAGACAAAAGAAATCACAACATCATAGATATAAGAAAATTAATATACAGTTAAAACACAATAAATATACAAGGACATTTACATAGATAAAGGTGAGGGATGAGAATGTGACAACCGTGGATTTTATTAATGTGAGAAATAAAAGTGTGACATCGGGAATAACAACTAGACATGGTCGGTGTCAGACAGATGAAGAAGTTAATATAACATAATACATCGACATGACATTTAAAAAAAAAAACAAAAAAAAAACAGAAGGGGGATGGCCAAAGGTAACATGCGACAAGAATACATAAGTTACACAATGACATCCACAATAGAATGGATTCCCTCAGAATGAACACTTCTCATAGCTGAAATTAACTGGCTCTCAATCTTCATTCTGTATAAGTGTCAGAGAAACATTGTCTTATGGCAGTGACACGCACATCATCGACCCCCATATTATTCGAGGAATTAAAATGATTAGAGGCAGTCTTATATATCAATGATTCTAATCATTTTAATTCCCCGGATCATAGTTGCGGAAAAGAAAGATAGAGAAAGACAGCGAGTGAAAGTTATTGATAGTCTTGAGTCATGGCAGGGAGTCAACACGCGAATTGATCCATATCGCCAGAAATCGAAATTTGTGGTGAAGCGGGATCGCCCACACCAGGCGCAAAACATTTGATAATAATATTTGAGTGGTGTGTGATGCCCCGCAGATGTTCCCTAAATGGATCCACTAGAAATCTTCAGGTCTAAATATGTATTAATGTCTCATCGCATTCAAATAATTTTGTGCATGAGGTTGCCAGAAATATGTACGAGGCGTGGCTAAATATAGGATGCGGCTGTAGAACTATATCATTGATTGCCTGTGTTGCTACAACATGGCTCGGCGTTCTTAGCAACACGATTCCTGTTGCCAGAATGTCGTTGAAAAGCGATTGTTGTCCCGCGTTTAACATTTAATGTAAGTGGCCTGGGATTACTAAGTGTATGGACTGTACTCTAATGTAACCGGGAATGAAAAGAGAGTTGATGAAAAATCAATTAAAAAGTGAAATATTTCGACACTACAAAAGACATAAATAACTCTTTTATAAAACCATACTAGAGATTCAGGTTGATGGCAAGCGATGTGGCGATGTGGATGTACAAAAGACTGTGGAATTTTACAGAAACAAAAACAATCAAATATATATACTGGGAATGAAAAGAGAGTTGATGAAAGACATTCTCATCTCATCTCATCTCAACTCATCTCACCTCATCTCATCATGTTCCTTTTGCACCTTGCGGTGTCGAGGTGAAGTATAAACAGCGGGTGAGTGCCCGTTTACGGGCTACATTTATTGATATTCCCATGGACTCTGTTATTCCCTGCGTCCATCGTTTACGTGGTCGGCCTCTTCCTCTGCTTCCCTCTGGTCTGTACATCATTGCTTGTTGTGGTATACTGTTAGTTGGTAACCTACATGCATGGCCAAACCATTTTGCTTGCTTCCTTCTGATAAAATCTAGTGCTGCTATAACCCCCACTTTAGTCGTGATTTCTTCATTTCTGATCTTATCTCTTCTTGATACATTGAGTATTCTTCTCAGGAATCTCATTTCTGTTGTGATTTTTCTTTTCTCTTTTTCTTTCATTGTCCAGGTTTGGCATTGGTAGCATAGAGTTGGTAGGAAGATTGTGTTGTAAAGTGCTTTCTTAGTAACTATTGATACTTGTTTGTTCTTTAGTATTGATGCCATTTGTCCAATGAGTTGGTTTGCCTAATTGCACCTATTTTAGATCTCGTCTTCTGATTTGCCATTTGTTGATGGCTACTTACTAGGTACTTGAAACTCTTTACTTGTTTCAGAGGATATTCGTTGCGGTGAATTGTTGTTGTTTTTTTTTTATTATTATTTATTTATAGTCACTACCTCTGTTTTACTTGTGCACATTTTCATGTTATGTTCCCTTCACATTTCGTTTAGACTATTCATGTGGTCTTGTAATTCAACTTCTGATTTTGCTATTAGTGCTTGGTCGTTCGCAAACAGGAGTTCTCTAATGGTGTTATTTGAAGATGGTTCTTCTTATGTGCTTTCGTGATGCGGTGTTCTTATGGTCTCTGTTTGACTGGTTTCTTTACATATTTCGTCTATATATGTTACGAACAAGAGAGGGGACAGGACACAACCTAATCTTACTCCGGGTCTTGTAGTGAAGGGTTCTGTGTGTCCTCCAGTTGCTCTCACAATGCAATCACTGTTGTTGTATAAGTTTCTACATAGGTTTGTTAGATGTGTACTCTTTCCATTGCTTCTACCTGTTCTATCAAATGCCTTTTCTTAATCGACAAAGGCTAAGTAAAGTGTTTCGTTAAATTTGATTGCTTTTTCTATAAGTTGACTTCAAAAATGAATCTGTGCATCCTTTGTTTCTCTAAATCCAAGTTGTGTTTCGCTTAGCTGGGGTCTATAGTAGTTCGTAATCTTTCCTCAAGAATGTTGCAAACTATTATCCTGGTATCAATCAAAAGAGAAATGCCTCTGTATTGTATGCAGTCTGTTTTGTTGCCTTTGTTATTTCCAAATTGGGATAATTATAGCGTTTCCTCAGTCTCGTTGTGTCTGTTGTTATACTCAAACATGGTTGAATAGTCTATGAAGCCATGCTGTTCCTACTTCTCTTGCTGAAAGACAAAAGAATTTTTTTTTTAAAGGAAAATAAAAGGCAAGTGAAATATTTCGGCTACATTAAAAGAAACACATTCTTATAAAAACCATACTGGAGGGTAAGGTTGGGGGAAAGCGAGCAAGACGTAGACAACGATATAAGTGGGAAGATAGCATTAAGAGATGGACGAACAGCTATATGACAGAATGTACAGTCAGGGCGAGAGAAAGTGTTGGAGATCCATTGCAGCCAACCTTCATTGTGGAGACGGCACCTATTTGATTGACTGATTGATAATGTTACCGGCATCTGTAGATTAGGGAATCAAGGGTTTGAAATCAGACATCGTTGCGTTGATTTCAATGGTATAAGTCGTTGGTACTGAATGAGTAAATCACAAACAGCCACGTCATACTGGTATTGATTGTAACGCCCTGTGACGGATGTGCAGCTAACTAACTTATAATGTAAGGGCGGGTTTCAGGGGTAGGATGTTCGCCTCAAATATCGTTAGGAGTGTGTTTGAATCTTGGTTAGGTTCTGTGTATGATTGAATATTCAGTCGATAAGCTGTGTGGTAATCGTGATGTACGGAAGTGGATCATCGACAATCAGCAGATTAGTGGGGAATTATGTGGTAGCTGCAGAGATGTGGTTTTATATCATCATCATCATCATCATCATCATCATCATCATCATCATCAACAACAAGTGTCCTGCTAGCGCTGGCGTAGGCGCTCATGTCTCTCCATCTCTCCACAGATCTCGATCCTTGGTGTTCTGGATCAACTCTGCTGATGATATTCCTCCATGCCACCGTCTCAATCCACCCAGCACCATTTATCTTGATCTGCCTCTTTTCCCAGTGATCTTTCAAATAATCTTTCCAGTTGTCAGGATATTCTCCAATGTCCCCTTCTCATTACATGACCAAACAATGCTATTGCCTCTTTCTTCCGTAATTGTCTTCTGTAAAGCTGAAAATATAGAACAAGAATCGCCATGGCAAAGTAGCCTTGTGTAAGATGGACAGCATGCAGACCAATAAAATAATGTCATTTGCAACCAGAAAAAGAGTGTTGAGATGCTACATAGAACCTGTACTTTTGTATGGATGTGAAGCGTGGACGACGAGCAGAAAAGCTAAAAAACATCTGATGGCTGTGGAAATGTGTTTTCTGTGGAAAATGCAAAGAATACCATGGACAGACAGAAAAGCCAATGAACAAGTTCTTCAAGAAACAAATGAAGATCGTAAACTGATTAGAGACATTAGACGTGGACAGTCAAAATGTTTTGGGCATGTTATGAGAAGAAATTAATTGGAAATCTTGATGACAATTGGCAAGATCGAAGGGAAGAGACCAAGGGGAAGACCTAGAAGCAAATGCCTAGATGACATGGCCTCATGGCATGGTCGAGACAGGAATACGGAGCTGATCCACGACTCTGGTAATCGAGTGAGATGGCAGAACGTGACCGCCCACGCTTATCGACATGGCACATGATGGATGGATGGAAACCTGGACAATGAGGAGATTTGAAGGGTGATGATCCTAAAGCCGCTAAGCTTTGAATGATCCTTGAACGGTTTTGGGAGAGGGATGAGGTAACTGTGTACCCAATCGAGGAGAATGCAAAGAATACCATGGACAGACAGAACAACCAATGAGGAAGTCCTACAAAAAGCAGATGAAAACCGTAAACTTATTAGCGAAACAAGGCGTAGACAGTTCACATTTTTGAACACGTTATGAGAAGAAATAAACATGAGAACTGGGTGAAAACTGGCAAGATTGAGGGGGAAAGAACAAGGGGGAAGGCAGAGAAGTAAATAAGTAAGTATTGACCACATGGCACTGTCGAGACTAGACCACAGACCAGATCCACGACTTTGATGATCGTGTGAGATGGCGAAACATGACCCCACCCCCCTCCCGCAAACCTCCCATCCCACGCTTGCCGGCATGGCACATGATGATGATGAAATGAACCACTTTATGTTACTTTATACTGTATACATTTCCACAGCTTTACCGCAGAACCACTAATTTTATTCATACTTGTATAGCTGTATATATTGTTATAGTTTCATTAGCTTCTTCCAGACAGTCGTTACTTCTTACTCTAGCGGTCTACAGACAGTAACTAGCGTCAATAGATGTATTAACTAATGCAATGCCAAATAAAAAGTATGTCTGGACCACATATAGAACACAATCAAATGAACAAGCAATATAATGTCTATTTCCGTTCACTGAGCATTGAAATTGTGGACAATGGCACACAACAAAACATATAACTCGATGATCATAGTACGGTGATATATCGTCCTTCTTTCAAATAGGGGGGTCACATTTTGAGATATATTATCATTTGGCAAGGAATTATTGAACATAAATTAACCCACAGCGCAGCAGAAGAAGGCAATCCACAATTGTTTCTATGTTTTCCAATGTCTCTCTTCTCACTATATTGAGGAATTAGTATGTGATAAGGTAGATGTGGTCGGGGATCTTTGGGATCGTGTGTATATTGCAGAAGAATAAATAGATCATCACGGCTTGGAGAGAATGATGCTGCAGGGAGTGCGACACTCAGGACTCCGAGGAAAGGCCAGACGGACACATGATCAGACTGCTACTGGTACTATTAGTACTGGGACTGTTCGCTGGCTGTTCCAAATGAGGACGAAGCACGTACGGTAATGCCCCAAGTGCTGTGACGTCTGTTCATGACTCAACTCAACTCTTTTCTCATGATATGATCAACGAATACCGCTTGACTGCTTCTTGTTTCGAGTGTAAGACAGGAGGTCAATGCCATTAGCCAGGTCTAGATCATGAAGAGGCTTTCTCGGAGGAGTCAGTAAAATTCCGTTTAAGGCGGTACTGTTTTATTTTTTATTTTTTTTTTTATTTTTGGTTTTCGTTCGCTTTGTACTCACAAGTAGTCCATGGATATGATACTACTTGTAGTGCATTGGACTGATTTTTGAGTATGGATTAGCTTTCCCTTTTACCACTGTCCCTTACCATCAGGCGAACCCACTCCGACTTCAGAGGTACTTGTAATTTTACGTCATAATGTCAAGGACAGAAGTCAACATTGTAGTCCAACTAATCGGTGTAGGGGTTGAGCCCGATACCTCGGCATCAGCACACCGGAAGTTGAAAAACTAGAACTCTTATCCATTCGAACACGTTGACCCCAATTTGAGACTGGATGGGCCTGAAAGCCCATGTCAGTTAACTTAGTGAACTCATTAAGTGTCTTGGGATGGCTAATAGCCTTATTTGACTTCCCGTATCTGCTATCATAATCACAACTTTTATGTTATAATTGTGGCATACCCCTCCGTCACATTTTTTTATTGGTCCGAACCTCATTCTGTTTGGGCAATGAACCTGATAAACAAATACGAATGAGAACTGCTGGGAATTGAACCCAATACCATCTGCCTGGCAGGCTGTGGTCTAACAGATGTGTGCATGTCTGCAGGAACTTTGCAAGGTGCCCAGGCTGATTGTTGACGGGATCTCGTGCGATGACCTTGTGACCGGGGAGCTCAACAATGGCTGGTTCATCACTGCCTGTACAGCACTGGCTCATCTGCCCAAGCTGTGGCACAGGGTGGGTCGACTGTTGTTTGTACTGCTTGTTGTAAAATAGCCACATAGGATGGGTCGCCTGTTGTTTGTAGGGTCTTGTTGTGAAGTAGCCATATAGGATGGGTCGCCTGCTGCTTGTATTGTCTTGTGAAGTAGCCACAATGGGCGTTCGCCTGCTGTTTGTACTGTCTTGTTGTGAAGAGGCCACATAGGATGGGTCATCTGCTGTCTGTACTGTCTTGTTGTGAAGTAACCACGCCTGGTGGATCGCCTGCTGTTTTTACTGTCTTGACGTTTGTACTGTGGAAGTAACCACTCAAGGTGGCTCGCCTATTTCTAGTGTCTAGTTGTATATTTTGAAGAAGCAGCCACACAGGTTGGATCGCCTTTTATTTCTAATGTCTAGCTGCATATATTGAAAAAGTAGCTGACACCGCGTGGATCGCCTGCAGTTTTTACAGTCTATACCTGAATTACAGAGAACCAATCACACAACAAAAGCGCCTCGCCTGTTCTTCCTATCGTCTGGTTATTTACCGACTTGGGCTGACAGTTTTGTCTTGGTATTCGTGTTTACTGATGACATAAGCTAAGTTAACGTAATGTTTATTTCAATTTCAATGAAATCAATTACTTTGCACTATTCAGTAAATCGCTAAATAAGGAGTCGTTCCTTTCAAAGATTGCATGAACTTGTCAGCTTATCGTGGCATGTCAATTGAAGAAATATGCACTCTAGTGTTGTCATAATCATGGTCATGTGCCATGCCGATATGCGTGGGTGATTCTATTTCGCCATCTCACACGATCACTGATTAACTAACCAAGCAACTAACTAACTAACTAACAGACTGAGTAACTAACCGATTAACAAACTAATCGAATGACTAATGAACTAACTAATTAACTAAATATCTAACTAGCTAATTAACTGAGTAACTAAATAGTTAACTAACTGACCAGCTTAATAACTAATTGACAAACTAAAACAACTAAAGAACTAAAAAGCGAATTGATTAACTAAACAACTAATTTACTAACTAAATAATTGACTTTTTATTTAAACAAAAACAAAAAAAAAGCAACAGTCAACGTAAGCTTGTTGACATCATAGATTTTGTCTTCAAAAGGAGCGAGTGAAGGCCAGAATTCTCTGTTCTACTTATGCTGGACACTCCTGCATCATTTATATGTCACTTCACCAGTTGCACTGTCACAAAATCCAACTAATTTTTAGTTGGATTTTCACAATCCTGGGCATACCCAGCCTATTATCTGGAGGATGAGTTTCACCAGGAATCGCTGGTTTTCTTGAATTTTCTTCAGGGTTTCTTCCGGTTCATCCCTAATGTCCGCCATCCGAGTATAATCTGGCTCCATATAATCGCAAATTATTAGAACACTATCTCAGTAAGGATTACCTTCCCCCTTAATAATAGAAATAATAATAATAATAATAATAATAATAATAATAATAATAATAATAATAATAATAAAACCCTTTTAGTAGGCCAGTATATTCATCATAGCTAATAACAAGTGCCGCCACACCAGTCATTACTATTACTGAGACGTGTAGTATTGATTTTTCATTTTCTCATGCCTTTATAATGTATACCTTTTATATTGTTGCTGTTTTCAGTTAGCCTTGAATGATGGGTGAAGGAAATAATGTATGAAAGCGAGTGATAGAAGGGCAGAATGTAAGACAGGCCTGCGTGCCCAATTCTTAACCCTTAGAAAATAAACTTGTGTTGTTGTTGTTGCTGGGCAAGTTTCACGTCGTCCAAAGTGTGCTGTGTGGTTGGTATTTGTGGCTCTTGAGGTTGCTCGTTTCTGTGAACCATGTTGTCTTCCTACGACTTCAGGTCCTTCAGTTTGCCTTCCAGTTGTGTCTAATCGTGAACCTAGTGGTTATGTATAACCTACTCTTTCTGTATACCCTGTAGTGTATATATTACCTGTTATTTATGTATTACCTGTTATTTATGTATTATCTGTTGTTTATGTATTACATGTTATTTATGTATTAATTATCTGTTGTTTATGTATTACCTGTTGTTTATGTATTACCTGTTATTTATGTATTATCTGTTGTTTATGTATTACCTGTTGTTTATGTATTATCTCTTATTTGTGTATTATCTGTTGTTTATGTATTATCTGTTGTTTATGTATTATCTGTTGTTTATGTATTATCTGTTGTTTATGTATTATCTGTTGTTTATATATTACCTGTTGTTTATGTATTATCTGTTATTTATGTATTATCTGTTGTTTATGTATTACCTGTTGTTTATGTATTATCTCTTGTTTATGTATTATCTGTTGTTTATGTATTATCTGTTGTTTATGTATTATCTGTTGTTTATGTATTATCTGTTGTTTATATATTACTTGTTGTTTATGTATTATCTGTTGTTTATGTATTATCTCTTATTTATGTATTATCTGTTGTTTATGTATTACCTGTTGTTTATATATTACTTGTTGTTTATGTATTATCTGTTGTTTATGTATTATCTGTTGTTTATGTATTATCTGTTATTTATGTATTATCTGTTGTTTGTGTATTATCTGTTGTTTATGTATTATCTGTTGTTTATGTATTACCTGTTGTTTATGTATTACCTGTTATTTATGTATTATCTGTTGTTTATGTATTACCTGTTGTTTATGTATTACCTGTTATTTATGTATTATCTGTTGTTTATGTATTACCTGTTGTTTATGTATTATCTCTTATTTATGTATTATCTGTTGTTTATGTATTATCTGTTGTTTATGTATTATCTGTTGTTTATGTATTATCTGTTGTTTATGTATTATCTGTTGTTTATGTATTATCTGTTGTTTATATATTACCTGTTGTTTATGTATTATCTCTTATTTATGTATTATCTGTTGTTTATGTATTACCTGTTGTTTATGTATTATCTCTTATTTATGTATTATCTGTTGTTTATGTATTATCTGTTGTTTATGTATTATCTGTTGTTTATGTATTATCTGTTGTTTATGTATTATCTGTTGTTTATGTATTATCTGTTGTTTATATATTACCTGTTGTTTATGGATTATCTCTTATTTATGTATTATCTGTTGTTTATGTATTATCTGTTGTTTATGTATTATCTGTTGTTTATGTATTATCTGTTGTTTATGTATTATCTGTTGTTTATGTATTATCTGTTGTTTATGTATTACCTGTTGTTTATGTATTACCTGTTATTTATGTATTATCTGTTGTTTATGTATTATCTGTTGTTTATGTATTATCTGTTGTTTATGTATTATCTGTTGTTTATGTATTATCTGTTGTTTATGTATTATCTGTTGTTTATATATTACCTGTTGTTTATGTATTATCTCTTATTTATGTATTATCTGTTGTTTATGTATTATCTGTTGTTTATGTATTATCTCTTATTTATGTATTATCTGTTGTTTATGTATTATCTGTTGTTTATGTATTATCTGTTGTTTATGTATTATCTCTTATTTATGTATTATCTGTTGTTTATGTATTATCTGTTGTTTATGTATTATCTCTTATTTATGTATTATCTGTTGTTTATGTATTATCTGTTGTTTATATATTACTTGTTGTTTATGTATTATCTGTTGTTTATGTATTATCTGTTGTTTATGTATTATCTGTTGTTTATGTATTATCTGTTGTTTATGTATTATCTGTTGTTTATATATTACCTGTAGTTTATGTATACTCTATTGTTTATTTACCCTTTTATGGGATCTATATCTATTGATATGCCGGCTTCGTGGCTTAGAGGTTAGCGACTTTTCTCCGTAATCTCGTATACTCTCGTAGGTAACGTGATGACGGTGAGAATTAGCAGTGGTTCGAATCGCATCGGTAACTTACGGGGTATGTGAGCCGGCCGCTCAGAAAGCAATGGCAAACTACTAAGCGTAATCTTGCCAAGAAATCAACATACAGCTGAAAGATGCTGGTGTTGATAGCGATGTTCTTTAAAGGATATGCAAAAAAAAAATATATATATATCTATTGATGGGATCTATACTATTTATGAGATGGATACCATTTATTTGATCTATTCAAAACAATGTTTTCCCGTGATGAATTTGAATAACGGAGACACAAACAATAGATTGCACGATTTATTGCCTGGCATATTTCGCTGCATCTCGTCAGGTACATACTGCAGAAATCACACAACTTACGTGAATTAATTAGATAAATCCTTCAAACTGAAATATACACATGTTCGCACAGTAATGTCGATTGTCTACCACGGTAATTTTAAACTGACTAACATGTCTTTCTGCTTGCACAATGACGGCTTACGAAGGTTGATTATTATAGCTTCAGCAAACTTTAACAATCGACTACTTTGTGTGTTGAACAACACACGGAAGGCACTGTTTCTTTCAACCTCGTGACCGCTTTCGAGCACATGTCTCGCGACCGATGAAGCTGGAGTGTTCCGGTGTATCGGCCTGCTCCATAGATAGAGAGATGTTTTTCATGGCACACTTAGAAGAAAAGAGATCCTCAGACATCAATAACTTGGCCTTTTACCGAAGTTACGTGGACGATATACTAATTATCATCACAGACGAGCTACAAGCAACGTCATCCCAGGCGACAATGAACGAGACACATAAAAACATCTCTCTATTTATGGAACACGAACACAACGAAGCGTTGCCGTTTCTAGATATCCTAATGAAACGTAGAGCAGACGGCACAATTCAAAGATCGGTGTACCGCAAAGAAACATAGACTGGCCAATACTTGAATTTTCAGAGCTTCGCACCTGTCCAGTACAAACGGGGCTTAGTACGGACCCTGTTTGACCGTGCTAGAAAGATATGCACCCCGGACACACTGACAGAGGAATTTGAAACTCTGAAGAATGCCTTAAACCTGAATGGGTACTCCACAGGATTTATAAAGCGCCACTGCCAACAGCCCAAACCGAAATCAGAAGTAACTACAGTCCCTAAACTCAAGGTATTCATCCAGCTAACCTTCCGAGGAGATGATGTGATCTATACTAGTGATAATATTAATACCATTTATTGGATCTATACCATTCATGGGACCTATACCATTGATGAGATCTATACAAATGATGGGATCTATACATCCGATTCTTTATTTCTCACTTTGATCTACACCCCGAGATTCTTTACCTGAAGACACACGGCGACGGCTTATGGAGTTTTCAGTTTAACTTAGTTACTTAGTTAGTTAGTCGACAGATCATCCTCATTGCACATCGAACCATTCAGGCCATAAGTGCTCGGATCCCCTCCTCAGCAAATCCCGCAGCGTGTAGCGGCTAACGACGCCAGTTCTGTGTTGGTTTATCAATCTTCTTTGACTTCCAGCGTAGTGTTCTTGTTTGGCAATCCCTCTTTTAATTTGCTGCTCTCGCAGTCTGGCCATTGTTGTAGATTCACAGTTATCACTTGGTTCTCGGAAAAGTCTAACTTCTCGTAGAGCATTCAGAATGTCAGCCTGGTCCATGGCGCGTCCGCCCTCCACCGTAGCCTCACCTGCGAGCTTGTCAGCCCGCTCATTTCCTTGTACTCCCGCATGCCCTGGCACGAAGATGAAACTAATCTTTGCCAGCCGAGACCGCTCCAGCGGCAGCAACCATTCTCTTCGGATCGACCCCTCCTCTATCCTCTTGATCATGTTCATTGAGTCGCTAAGGAAACATGCCCTAGTGAATGTCTGTGTCTCGAGCCATGTTATTGCTTTACTTACTGTCATGACTTCCATGGTCAGGCTACTTGTGGTTTCAGCGAAAGCACCAGAGTCCTCCTTCACAATTCTCCCTCCGGCCCGAGTCGTAAAGGCCCATGAGCTTCTCACATGTCGGACGACCGACCCATCTGTGTAGATTCAGTTTAACTAGGCTTCCGAAATATGCCCGAATCACCTGGTTTATTCACAAACACTAACCAACCCCCAACGGTTGATCGTCAGGTGATCCCAGACGCCAAGTCGCAGGACTTTGACGAGAAGAACCAGTACGCCGGCATCTTCCACTTCCAGTTCTGGAGGTTCGGAGAGTGGGTGGACGTGGTCGTGGACGATCGGTTGCCGTGCAAGGAAGGCAAGCTCATCTTTCTGCATTCCAAGCAGAAGAATGAGTTCTGGTCAGCGCTGTTGGAGAAGGCTTACGCCAAGTTAGTAACATCATCATCATAAACAACATCATCATCTTCATCATTCTGATTAGAATTATCATTATCATCATCATCCTTATCACAATTATCATCATCATAATAATCATAATCATCATGAAAACATCATCATCAACAGCATCATCATCATTTCCATCACTATCATCATAATCATATCATCATTATCATAATAACAACATCATTATCAACATCATATTCATCATCGCCATCATTATCATCATCATCGTCATATCCCTCATCATTATCATCATCATCATAACAACATCATCATCAACATTATCATCAGCAGGAACACCATCATCTTCATAATCTTTATCATCATCATAACATCATCATCAATAACATGAACATCATGACCAACAGCATCATCAACATCATCATCATCATCATTTTGCCGATCCCTTGTAGAATGTCGTTCTCATTATCATCATCATCAACAACATTATCAACATTATCAACAACATGTTGCCGATCCCTTACCTAATGTTGTTCGCATTATCATCATCACAATAATAAACATGATCGTCATCAACATCATCATCATGCTGCAGATCCGTTACAGAAGGTCGTTCTTATTATAACCCGCTGAACGTATCGTGTTGACTTGTCAGTTCCCCAGCCTTAAAATGTCGCTTAAAGTCGAAAGGGTCGACTTCATTGCACGGGGTTTTAATCCCATATGGCTCAGTCTCTTTCCGCAGGGCGGAAAGCGTCGCACAAAGCAAGAACTCCTTAGCTCCAGCGACGACCCTCAGGAGTCTCCGAAAAAAATGCACTCGTAAACCGTAGGACGCGACCCGGAATCGAACCCACAGCCTTCGGAGTCTGAGTCAGGCAGTTTGACCTCTTGGCCACTGAGACTCCCATGTTCTCCAGCCTTGTACGTGCCCAAGATGCCTTCAATGTCCTGTGTCCATTATCGAGATGGTTGACCCCAGCCGCTTCTGCCAGCAACCCTGCCTTCCATCATAGCTCTTCCAAACCACTCTCACGTTTAATACGGCCAGAGTTCTTCAATTTCCGAGACATGGCGTTGATTGTGGTTCAATTGTCTTCCATATTCAGATATTGTCTTTGAATAACGAAGACACAAACAATAGATTGCACGATTTATTGCCTGGCGTATTTCGCTTCATCTCGTCAGGTACATACTGCAGAATTCACACAACATAAAGTAAAATAACTAGATAAATCCTTCAAGCTGAAATATACACATGTTTGCACAGTGATGTCAATTGTCTACCACGGTAATTTTAAACTGACTAACATGTCTTTCTGTTTACACAAGGCTGGCTTGTGTAGGTTATTCATTATGGCTTCTGCAAACTTTAACAAGCGACTATTTTGTGTGTTGAACAACACACGGAGGGGACTGTCTCTCTCAATCACATGGCCACTTTCCAGTGAATGCCTCGCCATCGATGAAGCTGGAATGTTCCGGTGTGTCAGCCTAACTATAGTGTTGTCATGTGTTGAACACCCTTTGATATCCTTAACAACAATATTGACAGGTTACAAGACAAGTGTATGGTTATTGTAATGTATATCACACTTTTAAGGTTTTCATTTGAAGCAACCTGGTATAATCGCCCCTAGACAGGGATTCAAACACATAATCATAGGCCTCTTAAATGTGTAGATAATCACACAGACACACACACACACACGCACACACACACACACACACACATGAAAAGCTATTCCAAGGCTCACACTGACCTTGTTAATGCACGGATGAGCATGGCTGCCACTGATATCCCACAGGATGTATGGAGATTACGAGTCTCTGGGAGCCGGACACGCATCGGATGCCCTAGTAGACTTCACAGGTGAGTTGTGTTATCATCGTGACACGGTCACCATTCTGTGTATCCATCTTGATACAGTCGCAACATCTCATTGTAGGTGTTTAATGCGATATTAATCACCATGGCGAAGGTAGCTTTTCGAAATGTGGAAAACATTATGTTGTGACTTCCTCTTTTAGGTTCATTATATAAGCCTTGTTGAGTGACATTCGGCAAATGTCCTGCTAGGCTATGACGATGACGTCACTTTAGTACACTAGAATACGTAAATTACAACTTGCACCATGGGTTCGTGGATCCTGCCAATCTAATATGGGCGATTGAAACATGAGGAGGATGATGTGCTGTGTTGTTGTTTGTCCATCAAGAATAATGATGACCATTCATTTCATCCAGTGGGGTTGAAAGTATGGAGCCGTGAGTTCTAAGATGGCTGATAAGGCCTATTTTGGCTCGAAATGTTCTTTGACAATGTGGACAAATAATGCTTGACGTTTCGGAGGAGGATTTTCTGCAGTGGTTTTTCTGTTCTGTCTTTTCTTCACAGCCCTTGCAGTCCTGGTTGCCTCACATATGACTGCACCCTTTCGTAATGATGCACGCCATGAATTTCGGTCTCTGGCTGCAGCCTCCCAGGTGTCATGATGAATTCCAAAAGCATTCAGTGAGATTTTCAGAGTGTCTTTAAAACGTTTCCCCTGGCCGCCTTGGGAGCGTTTACCACAACGCAACTCGCCGTAAAACATTCGTTTAGGGAGCCTGTGATCCGGCATGCGAGTCAAGTGACCAGCCCAGCGAAGAAAATGAGGAGGATAAAAACCAATGGACAGCACTGTCGCCACTGCTTTTTCTTCTCAGTGTATGGCTATAGAGAGTTGTTAAAGAGCTTTTACTGTGTGGCTAAGTAGCGTACCCACTGTATATCTGCTGGTTTTTGACTGGTTAGTTGACTTGTTGGTTTCTAATTGGTAGTTGGTTGGTTGCATGATTGGCTGCTGAGTATTCTGAAAGCCTGTGATGTCACGCTGAAGTCCTTTGTCGTGGTGTTCAAATCTATTGAGGTCTGGTCTCCTATCTAACGAACGAACGAACAATCTTTAGTTTCAAATGATTAAGAATTTGGCACGCAGGCCAGTCTGACATTCTGCCCTTCTTCTCTAATTCCTCTCATACATTATTTCATTCAACATCACTTATGAAGCTAATCTTAGACAACAAAAGAACAATAAGCATTAATTTTTTTTTTTCTCGTTTCCATCCTGTTTCAGGATATTGCGGTCAACACCAGCATCTTTCAGCTGTATGTTGATTCCTAGGCTAGATTACGCTCATCGGCACGCCACGACTTTCTGAGTTACCGGCACCATACTCTCATAAGTCACTGGTGCGACTCGAACCACTTCTAATACTCGTGCGCTCGCGTCAACCACGAGAGTATTCGGGGTTAACGGAGAAAGCTGCTAACTCCTCGGCCAGGGAGCCGGCAATAAGCATTAATACGCATGAAAAATAATCAATAATACTTGACTCATTGGGGCAATGTTTAACATGGGCATTATAAATACCTAAGGAAGGTGTAACGTGCTATACATATGGGAATGTTTATTGGCTAGTTGTCGTTTGAGATAATTTACCATTATTATTTTTAAGGGGGCATGTAGTCTGTACTGAGGTAGTGTTCAAACAGGTTGCGACTGTGTGTATCCCAGGAGAACTAAGGTGCCTCCGTCCCTCGGCTAGCCTACCAGACACTATTGGGCAAGATGAGGTGTTTGTTAACCCCATCCTCTTCCACCCCCACCCCCTCGTCCATGGTAACGTGAAGATAAGGGGGAAGATCGTGAATTGAGCTTTAGAGCAACCGACAGATATTCGTAGTTACGGCCTCAAATTGCAACGGTAGACAGAGGATCTATTTATA
This sequence comes from Cepaea hortensis, assembly GCA_963921405.1. Taxonomy (NCBI): domain Eukaryota; kingdom Metazoa; phylum Mollusca; class Gastropoda; order Stylommatophora; family Helicidae; genus Cepaea; species Cepaea hortensis. The sequence continues at coordinate 519,434,133 of OY992876.1, forward strand.
GAGGCAATGCCTATGGCCACATCGATGTGGTTATTACCAAGAAGGAAAGTAATAACAGACTAGCTTCTGTACAAATGCCTAGAAAACTCCAGCAGTCAATGACCTCCTGAGATATGACTGTCTTGGGGAACAGATCTCAACAGGACAAGCCGTGCATGATGTTGAATATATAATAACACCAATTGTACGTCTCTCGTGTGAAACTGGTTACTGTAGTTTAAGAAGCGTCTCAGCACTCGAGACACGTCTATAAGTCATCCGTCTCCCAGAAAAGATATAGTAGTGTGTGGATGCTGACCATCCATATCACTCTCTAACTGGATACACTTCTAACTCGTGCATACAATTAACTTGTAGCACTAGAAGCAGTTTGTATAGTTTGTTCCTTTAGTCTAAGCTTGCGTGTCGAATGTCTGTGTATTCCCATAGGTGGCGTTTCTGAGAAACTTGTCCTCAAATCGTTGAACCTGTCGGTCACAAGTAACAAGTGGGTGTCCTATTTTTATCTTCAATTGTGTTATATGTTATAAGTATGATAAAGTGTGCCAAGAAATCCTAACAACCATGATTTTGGTCACTTGAAACGTCATGAAAGTTTGGAGCGAACACTAATGGTGGTGTATATACCGGGGAGGAAGGCCAAAGAGAAGATGGGTGCAGAATGTGGCAGATGATCTCCAGGTGGGTGTATCTGACGCGGGAAATCTCACTTTTGACCGATAAGTTTTCAGGAAAGTTTTAATGGGATGGAGGTTCTGTAAAGGACATTCTAATGAAAGAATGAATGAATGAATGAATGAATGAATGAATGAATGAATGAATGAATGAATGAATGAATGATAAAACGTCAACTACCGCGTACTTTACCGGTAAAATTGAAAGAAAGGCCATGGTCTTTATGAAGTTAGATAGACAGACAGCCAAGCAGATAAGAATGCATTCAGACAGGCGGGCGAAAGACAGAAACCAGACAGGAAGGCAGAGACAGGGACAGACCCACAGACGAAGGTATGGACAGACAGACAGACAGACAGATCTATAGTCGAACGGACGGACAGTCAGACAGGGAGACAGACCAACAGATGAAAAGATGGACAGAGAGACACAGGCGCACGGATGGTCGGAAGACATACAGACGGACAGACAGACTGCAAGATTGAAAGGTCAAAAATGATGTTAGCTTTGTCTAAGCAAACCATTTTTCGCGCGTTATTCAATGCCAGCCTTAATTTGTATCCTAAATCCAGCTTAGGAGATTGACGTGGTCATGTCACCTGTCTATCGCCACGTAAGTCCTGAGTTCTTCAGGACTTCGTCAGTAAGCTTACGAGTGCGGAGACACCTGGGTGTCGTCGCTGGAGCCACAGAGATTGTGCGCTGTGCGACTACATCATCAAGTATCTCCGTGACACAAAACAAGACCGAACTTCACTTATATATGTAACTGTTACTATGAGTGGTAACACCATCATCATCATGATTGTGGGATGTGGATTTTAATTTATGAGAATATTTTGTTAAACGTGTCTAGGGGGATTTAATTTGATTCTCTATTATTTAGCCACTTGAGGTGATCATGGAATTCTACCATAAACACAAGGAGGAAAATAGTTCACTCCTGTTCATAGCTGTATTTATGAGTACTTCTCCATTCCCACTTATCACCCTTTAAAATTTACTATATGTGAGGTTTTTTGTGTGTTTATAGAGAATTACAGAAGTTCCAATGAGTGAAGTTCTATAAAGTATATCTCTCTATAAAAGATACAGGTTAGTAACAGCAAGTGTTGTCTAGAGGTATTGATAGTCATTCTCGCATAACCCTTGTAGAGAAACCATTCAGAATTTTGGCTCACCGAGTACCCCCACTGTGAGAAATTAGACCTAAGTTAAGTTCTACACAGAATTATTTATAGATGATTTCTCTTCTAGGCTATATATATGTATATAGAGATCTTGGCAGTTAGCCACAGTAACCAATGAAAGCAGTTCTCTCATTTTCCAGCTGACTGTGCTCTGGTCGCCAACCTCATTTTTGATCTCATTACTTATTTCAAGTGACACAAGACACTTGGACAAATGATCACATTGACAATTGTACCATTGTAGTGAACATAAACAACAACAACTGTATTTTACACTGGTTGAACAAGACAACATGAGAAGATCTTGACAACAGTTGGACAAACATTCACAAAGAATGATCACACCAACAGGTTAGACAAGTCATACATCATGGAAGATACTTGACAACAACCACACAGACTTTCACAATCTCTGTAACCAACAGTAACAGCAGAGTAACAGTCACCATGAAGATGCTTGACACCAGTTGGACATTTCTTTCTCAACAATGTACAAGACAATCACAGAGACATGTATCTCAAAAACTGTTCTCTTACTACTAATACTTTATTAATGTCTGATGAGGTCAAGTGAAGACTCAGGCTTCATATTCTGCCAACAATTTACATCTCAAATATGTTTATATGCAAATTATAGTGACATTATCTATGAAAACCCAAACACATCACTCAATATCCCCACAGAAACATCAATCTAAATAAACCCTCCTCCTTCACATATCTACACCATAGGTTATCCTACACCACAACACTTTAATCATGCTATCACTTTTCCAACCGTCAAATGAGGAAAACACATGATAAACCTATAGCCGGGCACAAGTATAGGGAGACACTGCTATACTGATCCGTGTACCGTCTTTTAGCACCAATGAAGGTGTTGGGAATGTCTCAGGTTTCAGCTTTCCCCATAATGTTTTTCCAGTTTAGGCTATTCCCTACTTTGACTAGTCCGAAGCAAGTGACAAACATGTCCTTCCGAAGGGTGAGTAGACTGTTCGCAAAGTTGATAATTTGGGATTAGTTTTACTTTTCCAGCAGAGGAAGATCTAAAAACTATGATGTCCCATCATTCTTCTCTGCCAGTCTATCTCCCACAACAGGTTCTGATGTAATTGAATCACCACACTTAATTATCACCAATCCATTTTTGGGAATTTGCTCTATGTATTAACTTCTGCTCCTTCAGCTTTCAGCCATTATTAATAATAACTGTGATATAGTCTGCTCCAAGTGCACCTTTAATGTCCACTCTTAGCCAGTAGTGACATGCTGAAGACCAGGTGATCTCTCCTCTTAAGGTTTCTTCTTGAATTTATCTTGAAGATATAGCCTGGAGCTTTTACAAAATTGGAGAGTATCCCTGTCCTAGGCTTTTAATCAAGACTTTTCTTCAGTGCCATCTGTATAGGCCAGAATTAGTGGATTCAGGCTGAATCTTTGCAACCTGTTATTCATTTTGGTCTTTTTGGAGTCTGACTTTTCAGCTGGAGTTGAAGACTAGAGCTCAGGACTTCCCTGGATTTGTCCTGGTAATTGAAAAGGGCCTCCTCCATCTTCCTCATTCTCTGGAGTGCAGATGACCACCTCCCAAAGAATGCTTTTGGGCAAATTTTACCACTGCATCTTGAACACGTCCTTACGGGATGGAATCAAGGCTTCAACTGGCGGGCTAATTATGTATTAAGGAGCGTTACCAGCCCAAGGGTTACCCAATGAAATTGAGACCCCACCATTCATCTACCCTCTCTCGATCTAGAATCTACGATTCTATTTTTAGTTAGGGTATCACGACGGCTTACGTGGTTAACTACTGAGTATTGAGAAATGTAAATGGACTGGGGATGCGAACGTCTGAAGACATCATGCCACATAGCCTCCCCATAAAACTGTCATGGTTACAATGACTGATAGGTCAGGCGTTCACAGTTCCCAGATCCTTTAAGTGGTGTCATCATTTACTCATCTCCCATTACTCCAACAAGAGCTGTGCATATGGAACCAATTGATTCTTTCCCTGAAAAATCTGCTCCAATATTCATCCATCAGTCATGAATTTGGTGGCATCTGCAAAGACCATGAAGTTAGTCTTGCATGAAGTTCCATTTAGTCACTGGAAGTATGAAGAGTTATGACCACACTTATCAGTGAACTGCTCTCCAACTCATTTCTGACAATGCTCCACAGTCAATCTCCATGCTATTTTTCCTGTCCATGATGAATGATCTCTCAGAGTCCCACACTTTCAAAGCATGAGTACCATTGAGATTCATTATGAGAAGTAATGGCTTTGCAATTAAACCAACTTCCAGATGTTTGATGAGAGTGGTATAATTCCATATGTCTCTCACTCATTTGTCTTTATCAGAACTTCATTCTTCCTCTCGCCTCTGGAGAATGATAATCCTGTGAGAGTGTATTTAACTGAACACTTTCTCCAACAGTAATCTTGGTATTTGGAACTGGGTTAAAATTTTTGATCATCACCGGAGCAAAGACAATCACTTCCGGGTGAACTGTATAGCAGCCGCTGCAGAACTTAAGACTAAAATCTACTAAGTGCAGATTTGGTTAGCGTTGGACACAGGGTCTACCTTTCCAATAAGCCTCTTGTGTTTGCAGATGGTAGCAATTTCCCATTATATTTCCTTGACTTATTTCTGTAGTCTTACCATAGATTTAGAGGTGCACTTATTGGTTGAGATTTCCTCATTCCGTTAGGCCTCTATTTTGATTTGTTGTGAGAAGTGACAGCATTTTCTCTCCTTAGTTGCTAGATAGTTACAATAGTGAACAATCTCATTTCAGACTTGTCCGTGGATTGGCCACTCAGCGTCCATCTTGTGTAAGCTGTTTCCAACGTAGCAACTGATTTTGTAGATGTAGTTATACTAACATCCACTAAGCTAGAATCCCAGGTGGAATTTCCAACTTGTTTTCTTCAGCCATGCTTGAGCTAAATGCTTTTGAGTGGCTGGGAAGTATCCGTTCTTTCTCTCCCACATGAGCAAAACGTTTACTTTGGCGAATAAGGCGTTTCTTCTCAGCCATAGAGAAGTCCGTCATTATCACAGCCACCTTTGAAGGGGTGTGATTATATGGGTATAGCTTCATAGATCCCAATATTGACTGGAATTATTTTTGAAGCAATTTTACTGACTTTGAGGATAGGACTGGCCAGGTCTTGTGAAGACATCTCGCAGATCAGTAATAATATAAGATTCCACTGCGGAATGCATGGTTCTTATTATATAAAGAGTCGACTGCTGAATTGCAGGGATCTTTATCTTGAAAGGAATCAGCTGTTTAAGAACAGTGATCTTTCGTTAGTCCACTTTCGCAAACATTGTGTATAGAGTGTCACTGCTGGAATTGCAGTGAGCTCTACCAAATAAGAGTTAACTGTTTGGAGACAGTAATCCTTATTTACATTCCCACCTTCTTCCGGCAGAAAGGTCTTCCCAATTGAGAATGAAAAAGGGGAATGACATCAGCTGTACTCAACTTTGTCCGTCCTTTAATCTCCACCATTTCAGGCAGAAATGCTTTCTCAATTGAGGATGAATTGACGACCGACGTCGGAGACGGATCCTGTTTTATCTCTTCATGAAATTTTTCAGGTTGTCCACGTTATGCTCCTAGTCGTATGATACGCCAATGACATCAGGTTGGTTATCCATCGTTTCCTGGACACATACTTTTGCGTACGCTCTCCACTTCCATATGAATGGCTAGGGGTCCAGTTATTTTGATGGCCTTCCTGGAGATTCAATGAGTTCACTCCTAGTGACGTGGATCCTAGTACACCAGAGATCACACCATCGAACAATAGACTAATGTCTTATAGACACCAGACTGTGGTCGGGTCATGAGTGACTGACCATGACATCAGGTAGAATCTTCCCTTCATCTCGTCCATTATGTATCAAGTACGCTTAATAATACCACTACTTCAGAAATGGCAAGTGACTGAGTTGATAAGGATGTTTCTCCTGGAGATTCAATCGTGCTTACTTTCTCAGCAGCTTGATCAGGGCTACCGACAAGATTACACAACTGAAGAATAAACCCAACGTCGAATCGACACTGGACATTAGCCGGTACGAATACTGACTATACTGAGAGAGTTTGTCAGTGAGGTGTCTTAATGGTTGCCCAAGTTTTCCATCAGGGTTCAAACTCTCTGCTCTCAGTGTTGCCAACATGTTATGGGGACTGAGGAACTGAGTACCCACTATATGATGTGATGCAGTGATATTAAAATGTAAATACACTAATTCCCCTTTCTCCCATGCTAGCCAATAAGTTAGAAAATGGAATAGGCCCCCTATTTATTCCCTGGATAAGTGTCTTAATTTATCTCAAGAAAAATCAAATTTATCCTGAAATTAGCTGTCTATGTTATTTAAAAATAATTTGTGTCTTCTGGTTCTCAGGTACCTTTGATACTCATAGTGAACACAGTATGCACAAAATTACACAACATCATTGACAGTCTATTACATCAGCCCATCTTGAAACACAACATTATCATGGGTATATCAAACATGTTGACCCATAAGATAATTAACATTTTTGTTCAACTACATTGTACAATGTGACATTTGTGAACAGTGATACATGCATTATTACCACCATTGATGTAACAACCCATGCCAGAGATCTACTTGTGGGTTTAAACATCTGGACCTTTTGTCCACATTTATGTGACAAGATCCATTAACCACATCATAAAACTCTAAGCAATAGGTTTAATTTTGCGAGAGGTTACTCCCTGATTCTAATACAAGCATAGATATTCCCCCACAGGAGTCCCAGACAAGGTATACCCATAGTTTACATCCCGAGTCATCAGACCTCGTTATGTGAATCCCATAAAAGGTATTCCCAGGGTTCAATTAGTGCATAGAGCACTCAATATGTGATTACCTTGAGGGGTGTTCCCAGAGTTCTAATTGCCTATATTAGTCCACAATATGTGATCCCCTTTAGCAGGTTATTCCCGGGGTCCAGTCGCGGATACGGGTCCACAACATGTGATCACCTTTAGGGGTGTTCCCGGGGTTCAATCGCGGATACGGGCCTCCAACATGTGAGCACCTTTAGGGGTGTTCCCGGGGTTCAATCGCGGATACGAGCCCCCAACATGTGAGGTTTTTTGTGTGTTTATAGAGAATTACAGAAGTTCCAATGAGTGAAGTTCTATAAAGTATATCTCTCTATAAAAGATACAGGTTAGTAACAGCAAGTGTTGTCTAGAGGTATTGATAGTCATTCTCGCATAACCCTTGTAGAGAAACCATTCAGAATTTTGGCTCACCGAGTACCCCCACTGTGAGAAATTAGACCTAAGTTAAGTTCTACACAGAATTATTTATAGATGATTTCTCTTCTAGGCTATATATATGTATATAGAGATCTTGGCAGTTAGCCACAGTAACCAATGAAAGCAGTTCTCTCATCTTCCAGCTGACTGTGCTCTGGTCGCCAACCTCATTTTTGATCTCATTACTTATTTCAAGTGACACAAGACACTTGGACAAATGATCACATTGACAATTGTACCATTGTAGTGAACATAAACAACAACAACTGTATTTTACACTGGTTGAACAAGACAACATGAGAAGATCTTGACAACAGTTGGACAAACATTCACAAAGAATGATCACACCAACAGGTTAGACAAGTCATACATCATGGAAGATACTTGACAACAACCACACAGACTTTCACAATCTCTGTAACCAACAGTAACAGCAGAGTAACAGTCACCATGAAGATGCTTGACACCAGTTGGACATTTCTTTCTCAACAATGTACAAGACAATCACAGAGACATGTATCTCAAAAACTGTTCTCTTACTACTAATACTTTATTAATGTCTGATGAGGTCAAGTGAAGACTCAGGCTTCATATTCTGCCAACAATTTACATCTCAAATATGTTTATATGCAAATTATAGTGACATTATCTATGAAAACCCAAACACATCACTCAATATCCCCACAGAAACATCAATCTAAATAAACCCTCCTCCTTCACATATCTACACCATAGGTTATCCTACACCACAACACTTTAATCATGCTATCACTTTTCCAACCGTCAAATGAGGAAAACACATGATAAACCTATAGCCGGGCACAAGTATAGGGAGACACTGCTATACTGATCCGTGTACCGTCTTTTAGCACCAATGAAGGTGTTGGGAATGTCTCAGGTTTCAGCTTTCCCCATAATGTTTTTCCAGTTTAGGCTATTCCCTACTTTGACTAGTCCGAAGCAAGTGACAAACATGTCCTTCCGAAGGGTGAGTAGACTGTTCGCAAAGTTGATAATTTGGGATTAGTTTTACTTTTCCAGCAGAGGAAGATCTAAAAACTATGATGTCCCATCATTCTTCTCTGCCAGTCTATCTCCCACAACAGGTTCTGATGTAATTGAATCACCACACTTAATTATCACCAATCCATTTTTGGGAATTTGCTCTATGTATTAACTTCTGCTCCTTCAGCTTTCAGCCATTATTAATAATAACTGTGATATAGTCTGCTCCAAGTGCACCTTTAATGTCCACTCTTAGCCAGTAGTGACATGCTGAAGACCAGGTGATCTCTCCTCTTAAGGTTTCTTCTTGAATTTATCTTGAAGATATAGCCTGGAGCTTTTACAAAATTGGAGAGTATCCCTGTCCTAGGCTTTTAATCAAGACTTTTCTTCAGTGCCATCTGTATAGGCCAGAATTAGTGGATTCAGGCTGAATCTTTGCAACCTGCTATTCATTTTGGTCTTTTTGGAGTCTGACTTTTCAGCTGGAGTTGAAGACTAGAGCTCAGGACTTCCCTGGATTTGTCCTGGTAATTGAAAAGGGCCTCCTCCATCTTCCTCATTCTCTGGAGTGCAGATGACCACCTCCCAAAGAATGCTTTTGGGCAAATTTTACCACTGCATCTTGAACACGTCCTTACGGGATGGAATCAAGGCTTCGACTGGCGGGCTAATTATGTATTAAGGAGCGTTACCAGCCCAAGGGTTACCCAATGAAATTGAGACCCCACCATTCATCTACCCTCTCTCGATCTAGAATCTACGATTCTATTTTTAGTTAGGGTATCACGACGGCTTACGTGGTTAACTACTGAGTATTGAGAAATGTAAATGGACTGGGGATGCGAACGTCTGAAGACATCATGCCACACTATAGTGCTAGCAAACATTGATTGTTCACAACATATAAACAACCACTGATGAACACCACATTTACTTGATGTACACATCAACAAATTTTGGATAAACAGTTCAAGTATGAATCAAGATCTGCAGTTACATATATATGTGTAATGAACACTATGCATTTTCAGACAGGCATGGGAATGAATTGCATTATTACAATATAGTACCCAGTGACCCCAGAAAAAAACAAGGTTATTACAAACAACACAACAACCACAATTTGGGTCTACTTTCATTTTCTCTCATAATTAAGGCAAATAATGATCAAAGTACATAGAACCCCAACATATAAACATTTGTTTCTGACACCTTTTACAATTTACTCATTTTAAAAAAAATAATGAGTTGGTGTCAAAATACTATACATATATATCATTGGAAAAAAACTACTGACCTGTTACCTTCAGAAAAAAACAACATATAAACAGCATTTTGTACTACTAATTAAACTAATTAATAGAGTCATTTATTTCCTGGTGTGTGGTTAAGGGTTCATCTTTGCTGTAGATTAGATCCTTTTCCCATTATCTGGGTACCGAATTAATGCACTCAGTTATGTTCTTAATATTTATCCACTGGTAATTGGCTGGTGACTATTTTATACTCCCTAATCCAGGAATTGAAAAATCACACACCATATATCCCCTCCGTTGGGGCTAGAATCACGAATATTCTGTTGCCTTAGGCTCGGTGCCCTTTTTGTGAAATTTGGTGCCTCAGGTTGGTCATACTTCAGGATTTCCACTTAAGCTTTTGCAGAAGGTAATTCCCTTTATCATCAGGTCTGATGAAAAGTTGACGTCCATTCAGCTTCTCGGCTTCTAATATCCGAATACCAAATTGGCTTACACAAAGGTTTCACCCACCTAGTCGCGAATCTATAACCCATGGCATTTAGGCAGACATTGGACCGGCAAGGAATTAGTCGTTGTTACCTAGTCCAGTGTAGAACTTTAATTGACTGAGAGGCATCTCATGGTAGTATCTGTGACTAGGGCCACAATTGATCTATACCTACATATATACACAGATGAATAAATCCAGCACAGTAACAGGTTTGCAAACAATTGGATGATTCCTCTTGTTGCTGATGTAGAGGCATTTAGTTGCTTTCATATGGTCTTTTATCTGATGGTGTTCAGGGTTTGGAACCTTGAGGTAATCTGGTTTCGTAGTTATGTTTCAGAGGATATTAAGTTTGTACCTTGGTTGTATTGGCCTATGTGGTTCAGTGTCTTCTCCCATTTGTTTGAGTTGGTTTTCATAGCTAGAACTTGGTGTTGAATGGCTGAATTCCATGTTTGATTGTTGCAGCTGTGAGACATTCTTTCGAAGACGTATCCATTGTTGGATATTAACTTGGTAATCCAACCAACAGTTGAAGGGCTTTCACTGTTGCTAGTTTTAGTAACTTGTAGTAGGATTGTCCCATAGTTTCACTGATTTGGTTGAATGATGAGGCCATAGGTGGTACTTCTCAGCAGTAAAGCAGACGATAAACTGTTGTCAGTTACTCTGTTGATCTTCATCTTTGTAGATTATTAGATCTTGAAGTCCATCCTGGATATTCCTACTAAAATAGGACTTAATCATTCACCCAGTCAGTTGTCTTCGAATTTATCTGTTGCTCGCTATGGAGCTATGATTGCAGCAGTAAACATTGAGGTATTTCTATAGCCAGACTTTTGTTAGGACATTCACTTTCTGGCTGTTGACCCAGGATCCAGTTTCAGTGCTATAGTCCCACCAAATTCAATCAACCACCACTTGCTTCTCTTCTATAGAAAAGGGATGACAAGAATACAACACGAGCATTAACCTACTGTGTTATGGTAAAAGGTTTACACCACAATTACAAACAAAAATACATACAACACGGGGAGTAGGGGAAAGGAGTGGGTGTCCACGTTCCACTGTCCCTCATCTTGTTTGGTGTAGAGCCATTCTTACTCTAAATAGTGGGTAAGGTATTTTCTCACTTATATTTTGTTCTGTTGTTACTGGGACTATTAGATGAGTGAAGTCATTCTGTCCATCCAACATGTTGATATTGTATCTCTCATTCTTGAAGAGAATAGCCTATACAGAATCTCTGTGGTTTCTAATGCCGCGTCTTTCTTTCGGCACTATAATCATCATTAGGCCAAGGCTATTCAACATTGGCTTTTTAAGTACTGACATACACATGGATTCTTCTATCAACATCCTCATGTCCCCAATGGTAACATTAAAATGTATATTCCCACAGGAAAAAGTAACAATCAGAACAGAGAAAATTCTCATACCAGAAAAAAACATACATGTACATTTCTCTGATATTAAGTACATGATAATCATACATAATAATTAATCATAATGATGATGCAGGGAGCCTAGGTTTTTGAATTTTCTTCAGAGGTTAATCCATAAACTAAAACATACATTGTTTTCCCCCACTGCGTACAGCACATGGGGATAGTAACCGCTTTGATATATTTCGCCAATGACTGCTATTATTCGGAGTGTATTTATTAGAATAACTTATGCTGCATGGTCCATTCTTCTGAATATTGCAAGCAATTTATTCACATCACTCTTCGCTTCTGTTCCTACTACGGTGAGGTGATGCGGATTTGAATCCTATCCGAACATTGATTTCGATCACGCGTTTACTTCCTTTGTTCTTGAATTTATATTCTCAAACATGGCATTTCCCTAGCACTATTTTATGAAATGATTACATGTCCCTCCTCATATGGAGTGATTACTAATCTGTTAACAAAAGGATGGTACTAAAATTGAGCACTATAGTTCCAAGTTACAGATTATGATGTGGCAAGCATTTTATCCCCTGACTAAGAGTCAGGAATATGCGTAATCATTTGTATGTCCCCGCATGGACAAAACAAGTTCAGAGATATCCTTAACAGTGAATTTACACTACATAGGATATTTGAAAGTGGCAGACACTAGTTCTCTACTATGAAGTATGTAATCAAGAGTCTCACATTGAGAAATTGTTTCTTTGAAAATGTTCTTTAGAGTTCATCTCTACAGTACATAGATTATTTGCAGATTTTTAAGCATAGATAGTGAGATATATTTCACAGTGCATAGAAGTTTTAACATAGGAATATGAAATTGACAGACACGAGTTCTCTACTGAAGTATGAATCAGGAGTCTGCTACTACATTGAGATAATTCCTAGAATGTGTTTTTGACCTGAGTTTGATACTCTACGGTACACATAATATTTCTAGGTTATAAGCACTACTAGTTAGATATAAGTTCATAATGCCTATAAAAGGTTTTAACATAGGGATTTGAAATTGTAAACATAGGAAAAATTACAGTGTGGCGCCTACATGTGTTTCATTGGTAAACATCATCCAGCCTGGTTTAAGAGAATTGTTGACTTATTATTCTAACTAATTCTTAATTAAACATACTGGTCTATGTAATACATAAATACATCTTAATAATGCAGATATAACATACCAATAGCTTCAGAGAGTGATGGTTTTTAGGGAAAATTGCCTTTTCCCCACACGGGGAAACTTTTACATGTCTGCTTCCTTTGATTGTCTGAACTAAAATGGCTACTTTAGTCTTTGTTTTCAACCTCGCCGGTCTTGGCCAGGTACGCGAGCCAAAATAAAGCCAACTAAATTAAGCTGTGCCACGGTCAGTCTATCGCTGTTTTATTTTCTATTCCTACCTAAGCAAGATACTTAAACAGTAATTGTAAGGGGTTGTTTATTTTTAAGGGAGTCAATGCTAGGAAAGGGTAAGGACGTTTTATTGTATCACAATGATCATCACCATCATCACCATCATCATCTCATCATCATCACCACCAAAAACAACCACTATCATAGAGCGATATAACAGATTCCGCTGTTCTGACACTGCTCCTATTGTTATTGTAAATTGTAACGGTTGTCCCTGCACGTGCAACAACGACACACAACTCCAACGTCTGTGTAAACTTGTGTGTCTACAGGCAAGCATTCTTCAAGAAACTGCAAGAGGCGTCAGACAACTCGGCGTTGATAAACTGTCTCATCAAGGTGAGGGGTGTTAGTGTGTGTCTGACATCTTGTATGCTGTAGTTATTGAATGTATCGGTTGTTGTATGTCTTCAACGTTGTTTTAGATGATGTACACGAATGTTGTATGTTAGATGTGGTATGTCTTAGATGTTGTTTGTACTAGATGATTTATGTATTAGATGTATATCATATGTCCAACAGATTAGTGTCTGCCCAGGATGTCCCACAGACTATTGTCTGCCCAGGATGGCCCACAGACTAGTGTCTGCCCAGGATGTCCCACAGACTATTTTCTACCCAGGATGTCCCACAGACTAGTTTCTGCTCAGTATGTCCCATAGACTAGTGTCTGCCCAGGCAGGATGTCCCACAGACTAGTGTCTGCCCAGGATGTCCCACAGACTAGTTTCTGCCCAGGATGTACCTCAGACTAGTGTCTGCCCAGGATGTCCCACAGACTAGTGTCTGTCCAGGATGTGACACAGACTAAAGTCTACCCAGGATGTCCCACAGACTAGTGTCTACCCAGGATGTCCCACAGTCTAGTGTCTGCCCAGGATGTCCCACAGACTAGTGTCTGTCCAGGATGTGACACAGACTAAAGTCTACCCAGGATGGCCCACAGACTATTTTCTACCCAGGATGTCCCACAGACTAATTTCTGCTCAGTATGTCCCATAGACTAGTGTCTGCCCAGGCAGGATGTCCCACAGACTAGTGTCTGCCCAGGATGTCCCACAGACTAGTTTCTGCCCAGGATTTACCTCAGACTAGTGTCTGCCCAGGATGTCCCAGAGACTAGTGTCTGTCCAGGATGTGACACAGACTAAAGTCTACCCAGGATGTCCCACAGACTAGTGTCTACCCAGGATGTCCCACAGACTAGTGTCTACCCAGGATGTCACACAGACTAGTGTCTCCCCAGGATGTCCCACAGACTATTTTCTACCCAGGATGTCCCACAGACTAGTGTCTGTCCAGGATGTGACACAGACTAAAGTCTACCCAGGATATCACACAGACTAGTGTCTCCCCAGGATGGCCCACAGACTATTTTCTACCCAGGATGTCCCACAGACTAGTGTCTGCTCAGTATGTCCCATAGACTAGTGTCTGCCCAGGATGTACCTCAGGCTAATGTCTGCCTAGGATGCCCCACAGACTAGTGTCAGTCCAGGATGTGACACAGACTAAAGTCTACCCAGGATGTCCCACAGACTAATGTCTGCCCAGGATGACCCGTAGAATATTTGAGCCTCTGCTTTCTAGTATTGCGTTATCACATATCTACTAATCATCTTCTTTTATTTCTTCCCTGGATCAAAATATGACCCCAAGATAATCTTGGTATCTTTTCCTTATTGCGGTGTAATCCTAGGCTAATTACGAGGATAAGCTAATAAGTCAGTCACAAATGGCTGTAGAAAAAATAACTAACAATGATAACAACCTGAAACCAGTTTATTTTTATACATACATTGTCCCTTTATTTCTCGACACACTTTCCACCAACATTGATGCACTTATCTCATCGTTTTATCAGTCCTCCCAAACCGGCCGCATAGAACTGCGTGCCCTGTTTTCTAATCAACGTATTCACTTCACATTCAACTTCGGCGTCATTCGCGAAATGTCTCCCGCGAGGTGGGTTTTTAGTGGACTTAGACCCTAGCGATATCCCGTAAAGCGGAGCATCGTTGTGTATAAAAACGTTTCAAGGGCGAGTCAATAAGTAAGTCACACAGTTCTGTGGGATGGCAGGTAAGTGAACACAAAGCACGCAGTCTATGCAGCCGGTTTGGGAGGACTGATAAAACGATGGGATAAGTGCATCGATGATGGTGTTGACACACCGAGCGTGTGAGACGTAAGATGGTGCATGATGATGGAAATGACCACGTGTTCACATGCACCCACTGTGAACGGACATTTACAGCGCGAATTGGCCTTATCAGTCACATGCGCTACTGCCATAGGTAAAAGTTATTATGCCTTTTTAAAGCACAAACTATCGTCTGTCAAGACGGCAAAGTGCCAATGATGTTAGTGGAAATTATTTTGAGAAATAAAGGGACAATGTATGTATAAACATAAACTGGTTTCAAGTTGTTATTATAGTTGGTAATTTTCTACAGCCATTTGTGACTTACTTATTAACTTACCCTCGTATATCCTCCCTATGCCATCCTTGGGTTCACGTACTACCCGACGTCATCATCCTCGTCATATTTTCTCTTTGTTGCAGTGTGACTCCAAGCTGATTGGAACAGACGGTCCCCAAGGACTGGTTCTAGGTCAAGGTTACAATGTCACAATGGTAAGTTCATGACCTGAGTGTTTCGTTTTCTAGTGGTTTATATTTCCACTTGAACTCCACACACATGTTTAAGTGATCACTCTTCCCTCTGACATTGAGTTGGCGTCTGTGGGTACGGAAATACCTACATCCCGAGAAGGAAACATGATCTGCCGATTCCTAAATAAACATTTACAACGAACTCTATCTGTTTGCACAAAATCGGCTGAAACAGCCTCCTATTGGTTTTATGTGTTCGTTGTATATTTGAAATTACTGCGGGGATAACAGATGTTCTACAGTCAAACAATACCCCTGACTATGTGCTTTAATTATTTCAGCTTAAGTAGCATTCGTCTATGCACTATACACAATATATAATTCTGCATTATGCACCGTCGATATGCAAAGAAATATGCCAGGCAATAAATCGTGCAACACACTGTGTGTTTACAAACATTTAGAGATAAAAGCTTTGGTAGGTACACAGTCTCAGCTCATTCCAGGACTGATCACGTGATTGGTAAATGTTTCCCTAACAACATCAATAAATGGGTGATAGTCACAAGAACTGTTCCACGAGTCACGTCTTAATACACATGTATGACTATCATCATGTGCCGCGGCAGTTAACGCCAGTGATGATGATTCGCCGTCTTACGTCAGCTGCAGAAGCTGTGGTCAGACTTAAGTGCTCTTTCCGATTGTATTGTTTCGTTGGGTTGAGTTAGGTTAAGTTGGGTTTAGTTGAAGTGAGTTGGGTTGGGCTCAGTTGAGGTGAGTTGGGTTGAGGTAAGTTGGGTTGGGTTGCGTTGAGGTGAGTTGGGTTGAGGTGAGTTGCGTTGAGTTGAGTTGCGTTGAGTTGAGTTGAGTCAAGAACCGATATCACAGCATTCAGGACAATCTCATATATGCTCCGCCCTAATCTCTAAAAGCCAGCGAAGAGTCCCAATACTAATGGTACCAGAAGCAGACTTATTATGTCTGGCCTTTCCTCGGAGAATTGAATGTCGGTCAGATCCTAGGTCACTCCCTGCAGCACCATTCTCTCATTCTAATGATGATCTGTCTGTTCTTCCACACTATGCACAATCCCAAAGGGCACTGACTAATTACAGGGAGATTTCTTCAGAACTACAGAGAGATTTCATCAGAATTACAGGGAGATTTCATCATAATCACAGGGACATATCATCAGTATTGCAGGGACACTTCATCAGAATCACAGGATGACTTCATGCGCATTGCAGGGATTTTCATTTGAATAACAGGAAAATTTCAACAGCATTACAGGAAGATTACATTAGAATTACAGGAGTATTTCATCAGAATTACAGGAAGATTTCATCATAATTAACGGGAAATTTCATCAGAATTGCAGGGACATTTCATGAGAATTGCATGGAGATTTCATCTTAATTACATGGAGGTTTAATAAGAATTACAAGGACATTCCGTCAGAACTGCAGGGTAATTTGATCAGAATTACGGAGACATTTCATCATAGTTACATGGACATTTCATCAGAATTTCAGGGACATTTTATCAGAATCACCGGGAAATTTCATCAGAATCACGGGAGAATTCATAAGAATTGCAGGGAGATGTCAAAAGACGTACAAAGATATTGAATAAATTGGATACAATAAAATTTGCTGAGGGTAAAAAGGAGTTAATTGTAAATGGTTTTCTTACAGTTATTGGTGTGTTATACATTTGGAAATGCATTTCTAATGTCGATTTGTTGATCACAGGCCAAAACAATCGAAATCAGCAGAAGTATGCAAGGTTCTGTGGGAGTGGCAGCTTTACACATGGTCAGAATCTTCAACCCTTGGCAGACAAAAGAATGGACCGGTCCATGGTCGGATGGGTACGTGTGAGTGTGTGTGTGTTTTTTTTTTTTTAATATGTGTGTATATGTGTATATGTGTGTATGCATGTGTATGTGTGTGTGAGTGCGTGTATATGATTGTGACTACACATGTTCATGCTGCGTTGTCTGTATGTTGTAATAGCTGTTAAGAGCATGTCACGGTTTTAGGGTTTTAAAATAAAAGGGGGGAAGGGTTACGGTAGGATGCCTGGACTTTGCTGACGCTCCTGTCTCACGCAGGAAATCAGATGCAAGATAAAATAACAAACGTGGATGACATGGAAAAACAACTAGTCTTCCAAGGGACGTCGCGAGAACGAGGGGTCATAAGAGGGGTCGCGTCAATCAACACAGAGCTGGCACTGATGTATATGTGGAAGGTTGTGGGGTCGGGGTCTAGGCACCTATTGACTTGCCCGGAGGGCAAGGATGATATCCCACCAGAAACCAGTTTACAGATTTATAAGGGAAAGACAGAGATAATGAACATAAATCAAATAAATGAGTTAACATTACCTAACCTTGTGGATAGCTCTCTTCTTCAGACGTAATCATACACCTACGTAAGTAGCAAAAGTATTAAAAATTATATGTTGTTATTTGTCCATCAAGAATGATGATGACAATTCGGTGGCGCGCAACTTACCCACTCCCGGCACGGGGAGGTAGTGACGAAAAATAACAATACGGGACTCTATCGAGGCCCCGTAATTGGAATGAGTACACTTTAAACCCTTTAACGAGCTCTAGCCTATTAAATAGTTCGCCGGTCCCTCGATGCGCCGGCGCAACTTCTTAGAGGGACGAGTGGCGTTTAGCCACACGAGATTGAGCAATAACTGGTCTGTGATGCCCTTAGATGTCCGGGGCCGCACGCGCTACACTGAAGGAATCAGCGTGGATGCCTCCCTGGCCCGAAAGGGTTGGGAAACCCGTTGAATCTCCTTCGTGCTAGGGATTTGGGGCTTGTAATTCTTCCCCATGAACGAGGAATTCCCAGTAAGCGCGAGTCATAAGCTCGCGTTGATTACGTAAAGAGTCATGATATTTTAGAGTTTCCGCTTTGGGTCGAGATGGCGGGATATGTTTTCCTCAAACTCGACTAAAGACGGTTGATCGGAGGCCTGACAATCCGTCATCATAAAACTCCCAACTGTTACAGAAACAGATTTCTGGCTCCAAATGTGTGACGCTTCGCGCAAACACAAGAGAACCACGATTTCTGCCCTATGCGCCATCTTAGGCACGAGAGGAAAGACAAGACAAGACAAGACAAATGGGGTTGAAGGTATGGAGCCGTGAGTTCTAAGATGGCTGATGATGCCTATTTTGGCTCGAAATGTTCTTTGACAATGTGGGCAAAGAATGCTTAGCGTTCCATGAGGAGGATCTCCTGCAGTGGTTTTTCTGTCCAGTCCTTTCTTCACAGCTCTTGAAGTCCTGGTTTATTCACAAATGACTGCACCCTTGCGTAATGGTGTACGCCACAAATTGTGGTCTCTGGCTGCAGTCTCCCAGGTGTCATGATGAATTCCAAAAGCTTTCAGTGAGATTTTCAGTGTCTTTAAAGTGTTTCCTCTGGCCGCCTTGGGAGCATTTACTACAACACAGCTTGCCATAAAAACATTTGTTAAGGAAGCTTGTGAGTTAAGTGACCAACCCAGCGAAGCTGATTCTTCATTAATAGAGTGTGGATACTGGGCATGGACGCTCTTTCTAGAACTTCAGTGTCTGGGATCTTGTCTTGCCATTTAACCTTCACTAGCTTCCTTTCTCTCTGGCTGTGGGGTTACAACACTTTCTCTCTGTAATCTCGTTTATCACGCAGAGTCTCGTAGCGGAGCGAGAGCTGAGGCGGTTCGACCTCCGCTCGTGACTTGCGGGATACTGAGCCGGCCGCTCAGAAAGCAATGGCAAACTACTGAGCGTAATCTTGCCAAGAGATCAACATACAGCTGAAAGATGCTGGTGTTGACAGCTAAGTCCTGTAAAGGATATGCTAAAAAAAAAAAAAAGCTTCCTTAGGCAGACTGTGTGGAAGTGGTTTAATTTCCTAGCTTGTCGCTGATAAACAGGCCAGGTTTCACAAGCATATAGCAGTGTGGATAATACAACTGCTTTGTAGACTTTCAGCTTTGTTTGCAGGCTTATTCCATTACTCTCCCATACATTCTTGTTCAGTCTGCCAAAGGCCGCACTGGCCTTGGAGATTCTTACATTCACTTCGTCATCAATTGTGGCAGCTTGTGACACAGTCCTGCCAAGACAGATTATTTGATCATATTGTTTTTCACTTCTGTTTTAAGATAATGGTTTTTACTTCTGTTTATTTGATCATATTTTTGTTTTTCGCTTTTGTTTATTTGACCATGTTTTTGTTTCACTTATGTTTATGAGATAATTCTTTTTTTTTCGCTTGTGTTTATTCGACCATGTTATTTCACTTTTGTTTATTTGAACACCTTTTTTTTCACTTATATTTATTTGACCATGTTTTTTCACT
This sequence comes from Cepaea hortensis, assembly GCA_963921405.1. NCBI lineage: Eukaryota > Metazoa > Mollusca > Gastropoda > Stylommatophora > Helicidae > Cepaea > Cepaea hortensis. The sequence continues at coordinate 519,453,942 of OY992876.1, forward strand.
GCTGTTTATCTGACTGTGTTTTTTTTTTCACTTTTGTTTATGTGATCATGTTGTTGTTTTCTTTTTTTTTACTTATGTTTATTCGTCCGTGTTATTTCACTTATGTTGTTATGTTATGTTATATTTGACCATGTTTCTTCACTTGTGTTTATTTGACTATGTTTTTTCATATATATTTATTTGACCATGCTTCTGTCCTTCACCAGCTCCGCGGAATGGCAGAAAATTCCTAAGAATGAATGGTCAAAAATGGGAGTCAAGTTTGAAAACGAGGGCGAATTCTGGTAACGTATCTGATGAACGTGTTTTTACTTTGATTCATTGTTGTGTGGTAATACTAGCCTGGACAAACAGAGTGCTGCAGATACTCAATCAGTCAGGTGCCGCCTCGACAATGAAGGTTGGCTGCATCTCGAACTCTGTCTCTCGCCCTGACTGTACATTCTATCAAACTGCTATTCGTCCATCTCTTAATGTTTTCTTCCCACATGAATCGTTGTCTACCTCTTTGTCGCTTGCCTTCAACCTTGCCCTTTAGTATGGCTTTTAATAAGAGTATTTTGTCTTTTAACGTAGCTGGATTAATTCACTTGCCTCATTTTTATTTATTTTATCAATTCGCTTTTCATCCCCATGATTTCTATAATCGTTGTGCTCCAATTCCTGTCTTTGGAAACTTCGCGATGAAATCCCAGTCTCTTCCACGAAGGCGAGTCATGTTCAATAGTGTCCATATCACGCCTCATGTAGGCCACACACTCTACTGTTTCACCATCGAAGCCTTTAATCTATGTACGAAATGTAGATTCATCCTCCTCTTAGCCTGACGGTACACGTATAAGGAGTCCCACAGCAAGTAACGAGGAACTAACCAACGAATGAACTTTATTTTCAAAGAAAGGTCATAAACAAATACAAATATATTATTTGGCACGCATAAATGTAGAAGAACGAAGTAGAGACTAGAGGACGGACTGGACAACATAAATAAAGGCAGATGTATTGTCTGGCCTCGTAGAAGTAGAGACTAGAGAACGGACTGGACAACATAAATCAAGGCAGATGTATTGTCTGGCCTCGTAGAAGAAGGTAGGGACTAGAGCAGGTCCGCATGGCAGAATGGATAAGAACGTGTGTTCTTAAACATCCGGTGTGCTGATGCCGAGGTGTGTGGTTCAATTCCTACACCGGACAGCTGGACTAAAATGTTGACCTGTCGTCCTTGACTTGAGGACGTAAACTGCAAGTACCTCTGAAGTGGATTGGGTTCGCCTGATGGTGAGGGACACTGTTAATAGGGAAAGCTAACCCACACGCAAGATTCAGTTCATCACTACTGTGAATAGTGTGTATGGACTACGATTGTGTTCATGGCGAGAGAGAGCAACAAATACAAACCACAAAAAAAAAAAAAAACAAATACTAGAGGACGCACTAGACAACATTCACACATGTACTGTTTGGGCAGTGAGGCATGTTGTGCTATATTCACTGGCATAGGAAAGGTACACAATTGGGACGACTCATTGCCGTGAAGTTGGAACCACGACTAATTAGCTAACTAGAAGTAGAAGAAGGAAGTGGAGGCTAGAGGGCGCCATAGACAACATAAACACACACACACACACACTCGCACACACACACACACACTCACACTCACACACACACACACTCACACATACATACACACATACACACATACACACATACACACACATACACACATACACACACATACACACATACACACATACACACACACACATACATACACACACATACACACACACTCACACTCACACACACACACACTCACACACACACACTCACATACACACACACTCACACACACACACATACACACACACACACACACACACTCACACACACATACACACACACACACACACACTCACACACACACATGTATTATTTGGCGTCCATAGAAGTAGAAGAAAGAAGAAGAGAATAGAGGACGTACTTGACAAAATAAACATTGAAAGTTTTAGATATCGACCGGGATTTGTACCTGTCGCCTCCAAATAACGACGGTGCCTCGCTACAGGAACAAGTGTACTTCGACTCATGACCAACTAGATACCCCTAACAAGGTATCTTCATTAGCCAGGTTATCATACATATGAACCCACAACTATAGAATATGGATATAATTCGTATCTAACCATGGAAGTAGCACAATAGGTCTCAGAATGTTATATTAAACTAGCAAAGGTCAAATAACAAACACACACAATTATTGGACCGTAGTGCTGTGTCCAGTATATTAAGCAACATTTAAACCTTGCCTATCTCTTGTTTGATGTCATGTAACAAATCAGTATTTTTCATACCTCGTGTTCTGGGAAGGTTAACACGGTCAACACATGGCTGAAGAAGTCGGATGTGTCGCCCGAAAGGTGCAAACATAGCAGCTCTGCAGTAAACAGGCACAACGCGAATACGTCTAAAACAACATTCCGGAAGAACGAAGAAGAGAATCCTCGTGTTTCTCTTGTTTGAATGACAAATAATAAATCTGTATTTGTCATACCTCGTGTTTCTCTGATCCAGGATGTCGTTTGACGACTTCGTGACCCACTTCACGGACGTGGACATCTGCCACTTTGTCAACACCAGCTTCTTCACCCTGAAGAAGACCTGGAGCGAGTCCGTGATATTCGGTGCCTGGAGCAGCACCGGCCGGAGCGGAGGGAATGTGTTTGAGTCCAAGACCTTCTTGAGTAACCCACAGGTAGGTCCACACACTGGTGTTCGACCTGGTGTCGGCAACACTTTAATTAGAAAACACGTTTTATTTTTGTTATAATCAGACATATCGTTTATTTAATCAGAAAACACGTTTGTTTAATCGGAAAACATATTTGTGTAATCAGAAAACACGTATGCATTGCTGCAGTGAAAAAAAGTAGTAGGCAGAAGACTCTTGACACGTCTTAAGGCGAATTGAGTATATCTTGCCAGACGCATATTTGTATAGACCAATAGACACTCGATGGCTTATTTTGGTCATGGGATTCCGGCTTCCTTGACTTCCCAAGACTTTTACTAATACCAATTTTAGGACTTGTGAACAGGCTGGCTCTACACCGCACCCGCATGGCGCCTATAACAAGCTGTGCGACTGCAAAGGATTGAACCCCGCCTCACGTCTTGGTAATCAAGAGCACTGACTATTATACCACCTCAAGAATAGCACACTGTCAGAAAAGTACAAAACATTACTTTACACACATGCCATTGTGAGTATATGGTGCCAATCGCATATTTGTCTGGGCCAGTCGGCACTCTATATGTCATGTGGTTAAGCACAGGCAGCCGCATTTACTTCGAAACCGTTTCATTGTAGCCATGTTAAGTTTGGTGGACCCAAAAGCCCAGATGAATGAAAAGAATACAATAACGCCTCTCGTCTCATCATCGCATATGTCCTTGTTGTTTTCTCAACTCCACATGCAGTACATTATGTCTGCTATACTTGTGTGCCCTCTTTGTTTTCTTTACTTCACATACAGTACATTATGTTTGCTATATTTATATGACATTGTCTTGTTCTCAACTCCACATACAGTACATTATGTTGGCTAAACTTATCTGTATTTGTTGGTTTCTCAACTCCACATACAGTACATTATGTTGGCTAAACGTATATGTATTTGTTGTTTTCTCAACTCCACACACAAGGTCGATGGATGAGTACGTGAGTGGGTGGATGTGTGTGAGAGATGAGTGTATGGTTGGGGGATGTGCGTGTTTGTGGGAAGATGTGTGTGAGCGGCGGATTGTGTGGGTGGGGTATATGTGGGTGGTGGGATGTGTGTGTGTGGGTGGGAGGTTGTGTTTTTTGAGTGTTTATGGGTGGGGGATATGTGTGGGCAGGTGGGGAGATGTGTTTGTGGGTGCGGATGTGTGTATAGGTGGGGGATGTGTAGTTGAGAGGTGGCGGATATTGGGTGGGTGAGTGGGTGTAGGTTGGCTGATGTGTGTGTGGGTGAGAGGGGAAAATTGTGACTGTGAGGGTGCGGGATGTATGTGGATAGGTGCGGGATGTGTGGGTTGACGGGGGTATGTGTGTGTGTGATTTTGTGATGTGTATTTTGCTGGGTGGTTGCGGGTGTGTGGGTGTGTGGTGGAGAATATGTGGGTGGGTGTGTACGTGTCGGTTATGGTATGGGTGGGGGATGTATGTGTGGGTGGGGAAATGTGTGTGGGTGGGGGATCAGTGGGTGGGTGGCGGCATGTATGTTTGCCTGAGTCTGTGTGAGTGCGTGGAGGTATGTGTGGGTGTGTGGGTGTGTGGTGGGTGGGGGATGTGTGGGTGTCTAAGGGATGTGTGGGTGGCTGCAGGGTGTGAGGGTGGATGGGGGATGTGTCTCACAACATTGCAATATGCACTGTTTATTTTTAAAACTTTCATTTGACAATGTTTTTTTTTTCATGTGAATGTACCATGCGTAATATGCATTGTTTCTGCTTACAAAATCCATTTGACAATGTTTTTTTCCCTATGTAAATGTAACATGCACATTTGATGAATGAAAGATGAGTGATCGAAAGGGCCGAATGTAAGACGGGCCTGTGTGCCCAATTTGTTACCCTTTTAAAATAAAGTTTGTTCGTTCGTTCGTTTGTTCGTTACATCATGTTGACTAAACTGATATGACCATGTTATTTTCTCAACTCCACATACAATAAATTGTGCTTGCTAAACGTATATGTCCTTGTTGTTTTTTCAACTCCACCTACAGTTCATGTTTGACATCACCACAGAGGAGCCCGATACCGTTATGGTGTCTGTGGAGCAGAGCGATGTGAAAGCTGACAGGGTCGCAGTTGGGGAAGACAAAAACACGATAGGGTTTTACATCATCAAGGTGAGTTTTACATCATCAAGGTGGGTTTTACACCATCAAGGTGGGTTTTACACCATCATGGTGTCTTTTACATCATCAAGGTGGGTTTTCTAGCAAGGATTCCATTAGGGCGGAATTGTGTCAGTGCACCATCTAGTAGTGAAGTAGAGGTGGAGGCAGTTACGTTGTGATTGTAACGGACTCACAGAACATGCTGAGTAGGGTGAAGATAGGTTTGGTTCGTGCAGAGTGGCAGGCGTCGTCTCAGCAATTGATCTGTTTTCCCAGGACATGCTGGTGTGTAGGGAAACAAAAAGGCGGACAAATTGGTTGGATCTGCACCTCTGGGTTGGGCATTGGTGCATGATAAGGTACATCATGATAGCCTAGAGAGAATAGAATGGTAGGGAGTGACCATAGGATCTGACCGACATTCAGTTCTCCGAGGACAGGCCAGACGGACACATAATCAGGTTTCAACTGATACTATTAGTAATGGGTCTCTTCGCTGATTATTGAAGATGAGAATACAGCACGTAGGGAAATTCTCGAATGTTGTGTTATTGGTTCTCGACTTCGCTGAACTCAACCGTGTCAGTACGTTCATGATTTGCTGTAGAGGTTAGGAAGTTGCAATGCCATTGGAATGGGCACGTCTAGAGAAGAGTTTGATGCCCGCTCTCTACGTTCTCTACAAGAAGGAAATACTGGCCACTTATTCCTCCCTGTACTCCCGCCTACAACATGTGAGGTGATAGCACTCGACATATGCACGGCATGTTCTTGCTATGGGACGCGGCACTGCCGGGGTCTGGGAGACGTTTTATTGCTTCGGCTAGTGTATTTACCTGATGGTTTGGTGGTCCAAGAGTTCACTCCAACTCATTCTATGGCTTGTTACTTGCTTCATCATCATCATTATGTGTTCTACCACATGGAGTATACGTTCATGTATCTCCGCAGATCTCAGTCTTCAGTGTTCCGGAACAACTCTGTACGCATACCTCCATGTCACCGTCGTAAGTAATTCAGACTTATTTCTTTCTGTCTTCCCCAACTCATCAACCAGTGATCTTTCCAGTCGTCACGACATTCCCTGATGTTTCTCCTCTCACCACACGTCTCACCACAGCATGTTGTTTGTCTCTTTCTTATAGTTCTATATAATGTTATGAATAAAACTTGGTGGAACTGCGGTAAAGCTGTGAAAACGTAAACAATATAAAATAATAATTCCAATTCCAATGTTTGTACGAGTACCCCGTTTTCAGCCTTCGTTTTCCGACTTGGCTACGTAGGGTGTTTATGGTGCAGCTTGTAGTTTGTCTTTCGTACTTTGGGCCGCTTGTTGTCAGCTTCCAGGCTTCTGATGGGTTGATTGCGTTCGTTGCTGTCTTGGTGAGGTTTTACATGTCTGGACAGAGTCGCGCACTTGTTGAGGCCCGGAGTAATTGGGTACCCACCCCGTCATATGGTGCTGCATCCTTCAGGGAGTTTTACCAGTTGTCGTCTCTCCTGGTGTTCCTTCTATTTCCCCGTCGTGGGTTGCCTTCGAATCTTCTCGGCGTTCGCCAGTCTGGTCTTGGTGGTGAGCGATATCGTTCTTCCTCTGTTGCTTCTTCGTCTGTTTGTGCTCTTGTTTCCTCTGGTTCGGGTGAGGCTGTCTGGGTCTTGGTCTGGAGCACGTCGAGCACCTTATGACAAGTGTCGTTTATTTTAAGTAGCTGTTTATCCGTCTCAGCCTTTAAATGAGCCATCCGAGCGTAATCTTGAGCTATCTGCTGCTGGACTTGCTTCATTTCGTCGAGGATGCGCTGAGCGGTCGTTTTCTGTGTTTCTTGCTTCTTGTCGTTTTCTTTTTCCCTGCTTGATAGCCTTTCTTCTGTCTCAGCCTGTATAACAGCCATCCGGGCGACATCCTGCTCGATTTTCTGCTGAACTTGCCTCGCCTCGTCCAGGATGCGCTGAGCAGCTGTTATCTGTGTTTCTTGCGTTTTGTTTTTTTCTTCCTCCATGCTGGTGAACTTTGATCGCAGGTCCTTCAGTTGGCCTTCCAGTTGTGCTTTGTCACTCTTGGTGAGTCGATTGGTGGCCTCGTACTGCCTCCTAGCTTCTTTATAGGGCAGGTTAGTCTTGATGGCGATCTTCATAGCTTCCTTGCTGTCTTGGTGGCAGGGGCAGCCGAGGTACCTGGTACCGTGGTTGCCGAGGCAGTTGGCGCATTTTCTGTTATTGTTAGGCCTCCTGAAGTCCTTGTCGATCTTTGCGTGCTGGCACTGGCTGTATGGATGAGGTCCGGAGCAGTATCTGCAAACCTCAACCTCACTCTTGCAGGTGGCACGGGTGTGCCAAAACTTCTGGCACTTAGAGCACTGCAGCACTCTGGGTATGTAGTGCTCTGGAACCTGGTCTCTCTTGTCCCACCTGATGTATTGAGGGATAAGTCGGTCCTCTGATGTTACGACGACGACAGTAGAGGAGATGCTGTTCTTTCCGATAATCCTCTCGGCACTGGTGATCTTGAGTTTGTGGTTTTCCCTTGTCAGCAACGCCCTGATCTGGTCATTGGTGAGATGGGTCTTGACTCGTTTGATGACCCATCTTTTCATCATGTTGTGTCGGCTGGCTTCCAATAAGATGCCGTGGTGGAGCTTGGTGTCGGCTTTTTCATCTCGTGCGATCTTCTGTATCAGTGCTGTGGTCTTTGGGTTTTTGTTGATGGAGACCACTACTCCATCGTGTGTCTTGCGCAGCTGGTTGATGCTGAGTCGTCCCAGCTCGTTTTCCAACAGATTGATTATCTTGTCTGTTGGTAGCGCCGACAGTTTAGCTTCACCCACGCTTGTCTGTTTGAGCAGTATCCTGCCGGTGAAGTCCTCAGATGTTGCTGTTTTCTCCTGTGTGGAGGTCACTGGTAGATTGGGCTGCATCGTCTTGGAGCTGGCTGGAACTTCCCGGCTGCTGCTGGCTTGAGTTGTGGTTTCTTCATCAACTGGGACGGCTTCAGCTGGTGTAGGAGCCGGACCGCTGTTCGTAGATACAGCGTCAGCAGTCATAGCGGCCTTCCTCGCCTCTACCTTCTTCTTCCCGGCTGTGTATAGCGCGCGTCTCTGCGCGGCACTTTTAACGCGAGGCATCCTCTGCGTTAGCTGATAAGGCGACTTGCTCACAATAGCGCGTCGAGTCGTCTGTGTGAAGGTGATAAAAAGTAATATAAAATAAAATAATAAAAAGTAATGCAGCTTTATATAACAGAATTACAACACATACAGGACGTTGTGGCGACTAGCCTTCATCTGCAAACAAATACATACACAAAACACAACATATAGTCAGGAGGAGACGGGAGTAGTATATTGAGGTTTCCAGACACATATTATGCCGCCAGAATCTGGAGGCTGATGGTTTTATGAAGGAAATATGGGGGTATTTTTTTTGGGAAAATTGTCGACTCGGTAAATTTTTTGGCGGCGTGTGGGAACGGTTTTTTGACGGGTGTCTGTGAAAGTAATTAAGGTAAAAGTAGTTGGTGGGAATAGAAAGGTTGTGAGTACGGATGAAGGGAGGGCTGTGAGTTATTTTGGTTACGTATATGAATGTGTTAGTATGCGTGGTGAGTAATGTATAAACAAGGGTGTGATGGGTCGTGGTTATACTTGACGAAGTAAGAGGTGGTTACTATCATCTGAACAGTGTGATAGTAGTGAAAGTAAAAGGTGGTATGTAGCTTATTCACTACCATCATTACAAAGGAAATCTTATAAAGTTGTAATGGGTATGGTGGTAAGGTGTATTAGTGGTCAAGTAGGAGTGATATAGGGGTGGTAATAAAGGTAATAAGAGGTGTTCACAGTTACACACTGGTCAACCAGTGGTCAAGCAATGGTCAAGTAAGGGTCAAGTAGTCAAGTAAGGAAATTTTAGGGAAAAGTGATTGTAATGAGATGGTGATGATTAAAGAGTGGTAAATTAGAGGTCAAGCAGTGGTCAAGTAAGGACAATTTTAGGGAAAATTGGTCGTAGTGACATGGTAATGTTTAAATTAGTGGTAAATTAGTGGTCAAGTAGTGGTCAAGTAGTAGTCAAGCAGTGGTCAAGCGGTGGTTAAGTGAGGAAAATTTTAGGGAAATTTTAGGGAAAATTGATTGTAATGAGATGGTGATGATTAAAGAGTGGTAAATTAGTGGTCAAGCAGTGGTCAAGTGGTCAAGTAAGGAACATTTTAGGGAAAATTGGTCGTAGTGACATGGTAATGCTTAAATTAGTGATAAATTAGTGATCAAGTAGTGGTAAAGTAGTGGTCAAGCAGTGGTCAAGCGGTGGTTAAGTGAGGAAAATTTTAGGGAAATTTTAGGGAAAATTGATTGTAATGAGATGGTGATGATTAAAGAGTGGTAAATTAGTGGTCAAGCAGTGGTCAAGCAGTGGTCAAGTGGTCAAGTAAGGAAAATTTTAGGGAAAATTGGTCGTAGTGACATGGTAATGCTTAAATTAGTGGTAAATTAGTGATCAAGTAGTGGTCAAGCAGTGGTCAAGCGGTGGTTAAGTGAGGAAAATTTTAGGGAAATTTTAGGGAAAAGTGATTGTAATGAGATGGTGATGATTAAAGAGTGGTAAATTAGTGGTCAAGCAGTGGTCAAGCAGTGGTCAAGTGGTCAAGTAAGGAAAACTTTAGGGAAAATTGGTCGTAGTGACATGGTAATGCTTAAATTAGTGGTAAATTAGTGATCAAGTAGTGGTCAAGTAGTGGTCAAGCAGTGGTCAAGCGGTGGTTAAGAGAGGAAAATTTTAGGAAAATTTTAGGGAAAAGTGATTGTAATGATATGGTGATGATTAAAGGGTGGTAAATTAGTGGTCAAGCAGTGGTCAAGCAGTGGTCAAGTGGTCAAGTGAATAAATTTTAGCGGAAAGTAGTTGTAGCGACATGGTGATGGTTAAAGGGTGGTAAATTAGTGGTCAAGTAGTGGTCAAGTAGTGGTCAAGCAGTGGTCAAGTAGTCGAGTGACCACTAAAATTGTAGGGGAAAGTACGTATAGTGCAATGGTGGTGGGTAGAGTGAAGAAGAATCAATAGTAGTGATAATAGTACTACCAATATTATCGACAAGAATATTAGCTGGTGCGTTGTCAGAGATACAAGTATATTTTTTTTTGTCGGGTGTGTAAAAATCATACAAAGAGGGTCATACAACCACAAAGACAACCAAGTACACACGCACACACAACCACAAAGACAGACAAGTACACACATACAGATACAGAAGTACAGACAAACCATTCCATTACTACTGTCATCACAACTATACACAAGTACACACCCATAAACAAATACACAAAGAGGGTCACACAAACACACATACAAACACAAAGACAACCATACACAGACAACCTATACCATTACTACTGTCATCACAACTATACACAAGTACACACCCATAAACAAATACACAAAGAGGGTCACACAAACACACATACAAACACAAAGACAACCATACACAGACAACCCATACCATTACTAATGTCATCACAACTATACACAAGTACACACCCATAAACAAATACACAAAGAGGGTCACACAAACACACATACAAACACAAAGACAACCATACACAGACAACCCATACCATTACTACTGTCACATCAACACCTATACACATGTGCAGAGACAGCACAGACACACTCGTACCATTACTATCACCACAACTATACACAAGTACAGACCCACAGACATCAACTACACAAATACACACCTACAAACAAAAACACACAAAGACACAGACACACTTGTACATACAGACATTAACACTGACAAGTACCCATACTCATCTCCTACCATTACTATTGTCATCACAACTATACACAACCACGTACAGACACATCTGCACGTACACACAGACATCAACTACTACAAACTCAAAGACACACACCCAAAGACAGACACACATCCATAATCAACCACACACAGACACAAAACGCAAGTACAGCCAGACACACCCGTACACACTTGATACACTTATACATACAGACATACAAGCACACAAAGACACACCCATACCATTACCACTGTCAACATCAGCTATACACAAGTATAGATATTTATATAAAAATATTAAATCGTAATTTTATTTCGCTTCACTTAATATACAGATATAGACTAAGTATAGGTATAGGTATAGGTTATGTATAGGACTATATCGAGCTTACATTTGGCGCAATAAAATTACGATTTAATATTTTTAAGTGTTAATTAAAATTTTACTTTTTCGGTTTCTAACAGTGGTTTGTGTCTATGTCTCTTACAGAAAGAGTTTGTTGTGTTTGGTGAATAGTTAGGGTTAGGGGTTAGGTTAGGGTTAAATGATGTATAATTAGGGTTAGGGTTAGTAAGAAAGAGTTTGTTGTGTTTGGTGTATATAATGCTCTATTTTCCTTACGCGTTCATCATTAATTACTGTGGTAGTCCAACGAATTCAGATAATTCGTCTCAGGAACCCAATCTCTGTTGTTTTTTCAAGTTCTTCTTAGGGGTGCTGATCGATGACCGTATTCGTTGTCTAGAATAGCGCTTAGTAGGTTAGGGGGACAGATGCTTTACCTCCATTAGGTTGGAAAATCTGCCTAGTCACCAGAAATTATATTGTTCTGTAATCAAAACGAATGTTAGTGTTATTTGTTATGAAACACTGAAAGTCAGTTAGAAGATGTGGTAGCTGGTATTCATGAGTTCACTAAGGTAGGCGTGTTTTTAAGAAAGGTCGAGTTTATAACAGACAGTGGTGGTTGCTTGCAGACTTGTCGTTATGGCAGATGTGAAATGGTAAAGTGCGCTAGGAGTGGACACCCTAAGAAATGTTATTTTAGGCAGACTTCGAGAAAAAAACCGTTGTGTTGTTGAAAGCTGGAACAATGAAAGGATAGTGTAGCAGACATTGTGGTATGGAAAGTTGAAGCTGGCAGCCATGGGAAATGGTTCCGTGATGATGAATACCTAGCTGATACAGAAACTATACTAGTTGGAACCATAGACGACCTTACCATAAATGTTGTTATGTCTGTTTCAATGGACCACGTGTACAATGGAGGTTTGAAGTTCTTGTTGATGTGACCAGTTTGTGTTAGAAAGAAACCAAGAGTGTGGAGAGATGAGTGCTTAGTCTGTATAAGGGTGTCTGTAGCAGATACGGTGAAGTTGGAGGTTTCGGTAATGTAAAATCGAGAAAGTGGTGACATTGATAACGGGTTTTCAGATAAAACTTCAAGACACGTATGAGATAACTACAGAAGTTACATTTTTCATAATTTTGGTAACACCTTTGCCTTAGTTTGGTCGACATAGTTCTTACTTTTCCATAGCTATTTCTTAGACTGACTGACAGATTTTCCTAGTTTTTATCATTTTGGATGACACGTTTATAAGTTTGATTGAAATATGTCTTTACTTGCTTCGCTTTGTTTGACAAATATTCCTACTTTTTATAAGGTTAACAAAGTTTCCTACTGTTCATAAGTTTGGATGTGGTATTTATAACTTTGGTCAACATTTTAGTTGTGTTGGGTAATATTTTTTCCTATCTTTTTATAAGTTTGTTCGAGTTATATCTGAATTTGGCCAACATTTACCGATTTGTCTGACGCATTTTTCTATTTTTTATAAGAATTGATGATATTTTTATAAGTTTTGGTTGAGATATTTCAGTATTTGGTTGACCTTTTCCCTTTTGGTTGACAAATTTTCCTAGTTTTTTATAAGTTTAGTTGAAATATTTATAAATTTGATTGAAAGTCTCTTCCCATTTGGTAATCATATTGTCATAGTTTTCATAAATTTGGCCTAGACATTTCATATTTTGGTCAGTATCTTCCCGTATTTGGTTAGCAAAGTTTCCTACTTTTCATACATTTGACTGAAATATTTCTGTATTTGCCATAACTTTTCCCCCGATTTTGTTCATATCTGTATAAAATGTCTCTGTGCATGTCTGTATGTGTCTCTGTTCATCCCCTCTCCGATAAGAAGAGGACAACGTCATGAAAACAACCCACTAAAGAAAATCAACAAAACAAAAATCTTGATTTCAATATTTTTATCAACAAAATATGTGTGTTCACAACATATTCATCAAAACAGTTTAGTGATATATCATAAGAAACAAAATCAATGACATACATAGTTAGTGAAAAACCAAAAAGTTCTGGATTAGTGCTCTTCATTTTTGAGTATACAGTTGACTGATATAGCTTGATTGAGTAACACAACACTGTTGTTGTCGAAGTCATCACACATGAGATATCTGAATACTTCTTTTTTATGAAGGTCTCATACCAAAACCACCCGGTAGCGGTGGTCGACACTTTTTTCTAATACTACCACTTGATTGGGTAGCATAATCGACAGGTCCTTGCAGTACGCCTTAAGGGCTGCCAAGCTGTCTCTATCATTTGGTTGGATATCCTCTGCTACTATGAGTGGACGTGTTGCCAGGGTGTCTAAGGGTGTCGTTCTTTCTCGTGGTATCTGGTGATGTAAGTACCGTTGTAGATTCGAATTGTATAGATTGTTACGTAACTGACAGGGATAATAATTGTGAATGTTCCCATTGTAGCGGGTAAGGTTATCATTGAAGATACAGTGGTGGTAGTCTGGTACTTGACTTACACTACGAGGATGTTGTAAATATGCATATGGTGCTGTCGTCTCTGGTTCTGATGTATTCATACGTGTTTGATGGTGTGTTCGCATGTGTCTTTGTAGATTGTCTTTTCTGTTGAAAAGTTGTCCACAGATATGACATAAGTATGATTTCGTACCGTCAATGGTCCGAATGTGACGATTAAGATTATTCGCATCACGGAAGTCTTTGTCGCACATTGAACACGTGAAAGTAGATCTGGTGGCCATATTGATAAACTGGTCATAAGACACACTTTCGCTTTCTTACAACACCAAAAAGTTCTGATGTATACAATATATGTTTCACTGTTTATCAGATGCCGATGAAACGAATAAGGCTTACACCAACCTGTTTCACTGCTGTAGCTAGCCAAGTCAGTACGTGAATAATATCTGTTTACTACACTAAGCGACTTACAACAGCAGGTTTCACAAAAATAACTCTGTAGATACCCAAGTCAGCCGTGAACTGGTACTGAGCTCACAAGAGACGCCGTCTATTTTATACACTGGTTCTGCACACGACCCTACATAGCTGACGTAGCAATTTTGTAGACAGTGTTTTCTAACGCCCGCCTGCTTCCCTACAAACTGATGACTCATGCTTAATGACTTTTGCATATGGCGTTGATGACGTAGGGGCTGTCTCGGACATCCGCGTTCTTTACCAAAAAGGGTATGTGGTTTGTGTAGTTTGTAATATTCTTGTGGGGCCAGGAAAAGGCTATGGGTGTGTGTATTTGCGATGGGTGAGTATATCTATACTTGTGTATAGCTGATTTTGACAGTGGTAATGGTATGGGTGTGTCTTTGTGTGCTTGTATGTCTGTATGTATAAGTGTATCAAGTGTGTACGGGTGTGTCTGGTTGTACTTGTGTTTTGTGTCTGTGTGTGGTTGATTATGGATGTGTGTCTGTTTTGGGGTGTGTGTCTTTGAGTTTGTAGTAGTTGATGTCTGTGTGTAAGTGCAGATGTGTCTGTACGTGGTTGTGTATAGTTGTGATGACAATAGTAATGGCAGGAGATGGGTATGGGTACTTGTCAGTGTTAATGTCTGTATGTACAAGTGTGTCTGTGTCTTTGTGTGTTTTTGTTTGTAGGTGTGTATTTGTGTAGTTGATGTCTGTGTGTCTGTACTTGTGTATAGTTGTGGTGATAGTAATGGTACGAGTGTGTCTGTGCTGTCTCTGCACATGTGTATAGGTGTTGATGTGACAGTAGTAATGGTATGGGTTGTCTGTGTATGGTTGTCTTTGTGTTTGTATGTGTGTTTGTGTGACCCTCTTTGTGTATTTGTTTATGGGTGTGTACTTGTGTATAGTTGTGATGACAGTAGTAATGGAATGGTTTGTCTGTACTTCTGTGTCTGTATGTGTGTACTTGTCTGTCTTTGTGGTTGTGTGTGCGTGTGTACTTGGTTGTCTTTGTGGTTGTATGACCCTCTTTGTATGATTTTTACACACCCGACAAAAAAAAGATACTTGTATCTCTAACAACGCACCAGCTAATATTCTTGTCGATAATATTGGTAGTACTATTATCACTACTATTGATTCTTCTTCACTCTACCCACCACCATTGCACTATACGTACTTTCCCCTACAATTTAAGTGGTCACTCGACTACTTTACCACTGCTTGACCACGTCATCGATCACTTTAATCACTACCATAATCTTAGGCACATCGTCCTCTACAATTTAAGTGGTCACTCGACCACTTGACCACTACTTGACCACTACTTGACCACTAATTTACCACCCTTTAACCATCACCATGTCGCTACAACTACTTTCCGCTAAAATTTATTCACTTGACCACTTGACCACTGCTTGACCACTGCTTGACCACTAATTTACCACCCTTTAATCATCACCATATCATTACAATCACTTTTCCCTAAAATTTCCCTAAAATTTTCCTCGCTTGACCACTGCTTGACCACAACTTGACCACTACTTGATCACTAATTTACCACTAATTTAAGCATTTCCATGTCATTACGACCAATTTTCCCTAAAATGTTCCTTACTTGACCACTTGACCACTGCTTGACCACTAATTTACCACTCTTTAATCATCACCATCTCATTACAATCACTTTTCCCTAAAATTTCCCTAAAATTTTCCTCACTTAACCACCGCTTGACCACTGCTTGACCACTACTTGACCACTACTTGACCACTAATTTACCACTAATTTAAACATTACCATGTCACTACGACCAATTTTCCCTAAAATTGTCCTTACTTGACCACTGCTTGACCTCTAATTTACCACTCTTTAATCATCACCATCTCATTTATCAATCACTTTTCCCTAAAATTTCCTTACTTGACTACTTGACCCTTACTTGACCATTGCTTGACCACTGGTTGACCAGTGTGTAACTGTGAACACCTCTTATTACCTTTATGACCACCCCTATATCACTCCTACTTGACCACTAATACACCTTACCACCATACCCATTACAACTTTATAAGATTTCCTTTGTAATGATGGTAGTGAATAAGCTACATACCACCCTTTACTTTCACTACTATCACACTGTTAAGATGATAGTAACCACCTCTTACTTCGTCAAGTATAACCAGGACCCATCACACCCTTGTTTATACATTACTCACCACGCATACTAACACATTCATATACGTAACCACCATATACCCAACCCATGAGTAGAAACCACGACCCATCACACCCTTGTTTATACATCACTACACCACGCATACTAACACATTCATATACGTAACCAAAATAACTCACAGCCCTCTCTTCATCCGTACTCACAACCTTTCTATTCCCACCAACTACTTTTACCTTAATTACTTTCACAGACACCCGTCAAAAAACCGTTCCCACACGCCGCCAAAAAATTTACCGAGTCGACAATTTTCCCAAAAAAATACCCCCATATTTCCTTCATAAAACCATCAGCCTCCAGATTCTGGCGGCATAATATGTGTCTGGAAACCTCAATATACTACTGACGGGATGAGAAGAATACAGAGATGAAAAAATGAAAGCAATGAAGAGAAAATGAAAATGTGAAAAGCAAAATGTTCCTACTTACCTCGGAATTTGAGGATTTTTTCACATTTTCATTTTCTCTTCATTGCTTTCATTTTTTAAATCTTGTTATTCTTCTCTTCCCGTCGTCACGCATCAATGTAGTTACCGGAGGGTCTCCTCCATGAATATATGTAGTGTTTTCTGTATGTGTTTGTTTGTTGATGAAGGCTGGTCGCCGCAACGTCCTGTATGTGTCGTAATTCTGTTGTGTAAAGCTGCATTACTTTGTGTCATTTTATATTGTTTATATAATGTTATGTTCATTAATCTCTTCCGGTCAATCGTTATTCTATCTCATGCATTGCCAATTTTCTAATAGTCCATGCCGTCTGCCGTTGGTGATCATGTCTGCCCACAGCCGTATCGCTTATGTGCTGCCAATATTTTCTGATACCGATGTTCCTTCATGCCATGATGTCAAACTGTCCAACATCGTCTTGGTCTCCTCCTGCCTCTGCTCCCCTCCAACCTTCCCCCCTGTAACGACATCCCCCAGTGTTCTCATCAATGTGTATGTATTTATTACAGGTTATTATTTTCGCTCGCTCGCTATGAACTCGAGTGTAGTGCACTCACGTGCTGCTACTAGTGAGCGCTATTGACTGATGTTTGCGTGTGGATTAGCTTCCCCTTGTGCCAGTGTCCCTCTCCCATCAGGCAACCCACTCCGACTTCTGGGGTAATTCTAATATGCGTTCCCAAGTCAAGGACGAGAAGTCAATAGTTAAGTTAAACAAATCATCCTATAAAATTAACCCACTAAGCCATCATCAGCAAGTGCCCTGCCAGCTGTCGTAGGCGTCCTTGACTCTCCACAGATCTCGGTCTTTGGTTTTCTGGATCAACTCTGCTGCTGATATTCCTCCATGCCACCGTCTCAATCCATCAAGCATAATTTCTCTTGGTCTGCCTCTGCCTCTCTTCCCCTCGATATTTCCGGTTGTCACGGTGTTCTCCAATGTCTCTCTTCTCATCACATGACCAAACAAGATGTTTGCCTCTTTCTTATTGTTGTATATAATGTTCTAGTTTCATTAGCCTGTTTCAGGCAGTCGTTATTAGTTACTTTGGCAGTCCAAGGAATTCGCAACATTCGTCTCAGGAACCACATCTCTGTTGCTTCTAAGTTCTTCCTAATTTGCCCATTTACATTCCAAGACTCCTTGCCATACAGCAAAACAGTTTCTATATAGCCCTTCAGCACTCTCTTTCTTACATTCAATAGTAGTGACCTATTGCATAAGATAGTATTCATTTTCTTAAATGCAGCCTTTGCTCGCCCTATTCTGCTTTTAATCTATGTTGTGCATCTTCCCCCTAATGTTATAAATGCCCCTTTATATTTAAAACTATCCACTTAGTGAATAATTTTCCCTTTTATCTCAATTTCACATTTGGGTATCACGTTTTTCTTTGATATCACCATAGTTACTGTTTCATAATATCCAAGGAGAGTCCCTTCTTTGCACTTTCTGTTACTACAATATCCAACTATTCTTGTTTATCTTTTGCATTATCCGCCATTTGTGTCATCTGCACAGTGTATATTATTTATATTATAACCTCCGAATATTATTCCTGGCTTCTATTTGATCACGTCGCTATTGTGAGAAAAGGGATCCGGTGACAAAACACATCACTGTCGTACTCCCAGCCTTATGTGTTCATAATTCCCTTCTTTCTTTCCAAGTTTTATTGCAGCTACTTGGTTCCAGTAAATATTTTTTTAATTATTCTAAGATCTTTCCCATCAATATTAATATCTTACAACATTTTAATAATTTAATCATGTTTTATTTTATCAAATGCTTTAGTATAATCTATGAAGCACAAATATGTGTCTTTCTTTGTCTCTATTGATCTTTCTAATAGTGTCGGTTATGTATATATTGTATTGTTTGTACCCTTTCCTTCCACAAATACATACTGTTCTTCACCAATTTCCATTTTTATTTTCTTTCTGGTTCTTCTGATTATAATTCTTAGTAGAAGCTTAGTGACATGATATATGCGGTTAATCGTACGAAAATTTTCGCATTCAATTGTTCCTGGTCTTTTTGGTAAAGCTATAAATATAAATTTCAGCATATCGCTTGGCAGATGTCCATTTCTGTAAATACCATTCAACATTAATTAATATGTCTACTCCAAATCCTCCAATTACTTCTGATTCTTCTATTATGATTCCATCCAGCTGTTTTTCCTTTCTTCATTGTTTGATTGCGTCAGCGACTTCTTCTTATAACTATGTATAAATCATGATGCATTAAATCTTCAATGAAGAACTTGAGCATAACCTAGGATGGGTGACGTTGTGGTATTCTGTTATGATAATTTGGCTGTGTGTCCAACGTGTGCCGCGTGGTTACACACCCGCTTCACATGTCGGCGATCCGGGGCTTGTTTCCGGATCCGGTCAGGGATATGCACTACTGACGAGCTCAAACGAGGGCGAAACTCGAGTATAGTGCTTCCATATTGACGTGGATAGGCCTTAGGTTCATACCAGAATGCGATCAGCGTTGCCAGTGGTGGGTTGTGCTCAATATTTGAAGAAGGTTACGTTTAGCTCTTTCTCTTTTCGGGCCAGGTTGAGGCCAACAGAACTTGTCGGGTTCACATTCAGGGAGAAAAGATGTTCCGGTCCGAGTTTCTGAAATCCAGGAACGTGTTTGGGACATGTAGCCTGCCTCCTGGCCGTTACGTCATCATTCCTTGTTGTGTGAACGCGAATGCCCGGGGAGACTTCATGCTTAGGCTATACACAACGAATAAAGCTGGCACAAGGTAAGTGAACGAACGAAAGGGCGGACTTTATTTTCAAAGGGTAACAAATCGGGCATGCAGGCCCTTCTTACATTCGGCCCTTCCGATCACTCATCTTTCGTTCATCAATAGTGCATAGAAAAAACATTGTCAACTGCATTTTGTAAACATAAACAATGCATGTGAGGCAAAGATTAGTTTCATCTTCGTGCCAGGGCATGCGGGAGTACAAGGGAATGAGCGGGCTGACAAGCTCGCAGGTGAGGCTACTGTGGAGGGCGGACGCGCCATGGACCAGGCTGACATTCTGAATGCTCTACGAGAAGCTAGGCTGTTGCGAGAACCAAGTGATGACTGTGAATCTACAACCATGGCCAGACTGCGAGAACAGCAAATTAAAAGAGGGGTGGCCAAAGAAGAACACTACACAGGAAGCAAAATAAGACTGATAAACCAGCACAAAACTGGCGTCGTTAGCCGCTACACGCTGCGGGATTTGCTGAGGAGGGGATCCGAGCACTTATGGACTGAATGGTTCGATGTGCAATGAGGATGATCTGTCGACTAACTAACTAACTAACTAACTAACTAACTAACTAACTAAGCAAGTAACTAACTAACTAACTAACTAGCTAACTAACTAACTAACTATCTAAGCGAGTAACTAACTAACTAACTAGCTAACTAACTAACTAACTAAGCGAGTAACTAACTAACTAACTAACTAACTAAGCGAGTAACTAACTAACTAACTAACTAACTAGCTAACTAACTAACTAACTAACTACCTAACTAACTAACTAACTAACTAACTAAGCGAGTAACTAACTAACTAGCATGTGAGGCAACTAACGGAGAGATTTATAAATAACAATAACAGAAGTTGGTGAGAACACTATTGGAGCGATTTATATATGACAATAGAAGTCGGTGGGGAAACTATTGGAGCGATTTATATATGACAATAGAAGTCGGTGAGAACACTATTGGAGCGATTTATATATGACAATAGAAGTCGGTGAGAACACTATTGGAGCGATTTATATATGACAATAGAAGTCGGTGGGGAAACTATTGGAGCGATTTATATATGACAATAGAAGTCGGTGAGAACACTATTGGAGCGATTTATATATGACAATGGAAGTCGGTGAGAAAACTATTGGAGCGATTTATATATGACAATAGAAGTCGGTGAGAAAACTATTGGAGCGATTTATATATGACAATAGAAGTCGGTGAGAAAACTATTGGAGCGATTTATATATGACAATAGAAGTCGGTGAGAAAACTATTGGAGCGATTTATATATGACAATAGAAGTCGGTGAGAAAACTATTGGAGCGATTTATATATGACAATAGAAGTCGGTGAGAACACTATTGGAGCGATTTATATATGACAATAGAAGTCGGTGAGAAAACTATTGGAGCGATGTATATATGACAATAGAAGTCGGTGAGAAAACTATTGGAGCGATTTATATATGACAATAGAAGTCGGTGAGAACACTATTGGAGCGATTTATATATGACAATAGAAGTCGGTGAGAACACTATTGGAGCGATTTATATATGACAATAGAAGTCGGTGAGAACACTATTGGAGCGATTTATATATGACAATAGAAGTCGGTGAGAACACTATTGGAGCGATTTATATGTGACAATAGAAGTCGGTGAGAACACTATTGGAGCGATTTATATATGACAATAGAAGTCGGTGAGAAAACTATTGGAGCGATTTATATATGACAACAGAAGTCGGTGAGAACACTATTGGAGCGATTTATATATGACAACAGAAGTCAGTGAGAAAACTATTGGAGCGATGTATATATGACAATAGAAGTCGGTGAGAAAACTATTGGAGCGATTTATATATGACAACAGAAGTCGGTGAGAAAACTATTGGAGCGATTTATATATGACAATAGAAGTCGGTGAGAACACTATTGGAGCGATTTATATATGACAAAAGAAGTCGGTGAGAAAACTATTGGAGCGATTTATATATGACAATAGAAGTCGGTGAGAAAACTATTTGAGCGATTTATATATGACAATAGAAGTCGGTGAGAACACTATTGGAGCGATTTATATATGACAATAGAAGTCGGTGAGAAAACTATTGGAGCGATTTATATATGACAATAGAAGTCGGTGAGAACACTATTTGAGCGATTTATATATGACAATAGAAGTCGGTGAGAAAACTATTGGAGCGATTTATATATGACAATAGAAGTCGGTGAGAAAACTATTGGAGCGATTTATATATGACAATAGAAGTCGGTGAGAAAACTATTGGAGCGATTTATATATGACAATAGAAGTCGGTGAGAACACTATTGGAGCGATTTATATATGACAATAGAAGTCGGTGAGAAAACTATTGGAGCCATGTATATATGACAATAGAAGTCGGTGAGAAAACTATTGGAGCGATTTATATATGACAATAGAAGTCGGTGAGAACACTATTGGAGCGATTTATATATGACAATAGAAGTCGGTGAGAACACTATTGGAGCGATTTATATATGACAATAGAAGTCGGTGAGAACACTATTGGAGCGATTTATATATGACAATAGAAGTCGGTGAGAACACTATTGGAGCGATTTATATATGACAATAGAAGTCGGTGAGAACACTATTGGAGCGATTTATATATGACAATAGAAGTCGGTGAGAACACTATTGGAGCGATTTATATATGACAACAGAAGTCGGTGAGAACACTATTGGAGCGATTTATATATGACAACAGAAGTCAGTGAGAAAACTATTGGAGCGATGTATATATGACAATAGAAGTCGGTGAGAAAACTATTGGAGCGATTTATATATGACAACAGAAGTCGGTGAGAAAACTATTGGAGCGATTTATATATGACAATAGAAGTCGGTGAGAACACTATTGGAGCGATTTATATATGACAATAGAAGTCGGTGAGAAAACTATTGGAGCGATTTATATATGACAATAGAAGTCGGTGAGAAAACTATTTGAGCGATTTATATATGACAATAGAAGTCGGTGAGAACACTATTGGAGCGATTTATATATGACAATAGAAGTCGGTGAGAAAACTATTGGAGCGATTTATATATGACAATAGAAGTCGGTGAGAACACTATTTGAGCGATTTATATATGACAATAGAAGTCGGTGAGAAAACTATTGGAGCGATTTATATATGACAATAGAAGTCGGTGAGAAAACTATTGGAGCGATTTATATATGACAATAGAAGTCGGTGAGAAAACTATTGGAGCGATTTATATATGACAATAGAAGTCGGTGAGAACACTATTGGAGCGATTTATATATGACAATAGAAGTCGGTGAGAAAACTATTGGAGCGATTTATATATGACAATAGAAGTCGGTGAGAAAACTATTGGAGCGATGTATATATGACAATAGAAGTCGGTGAGAACACTATTGGAGCGATTTATTTGTGACTATAGAAGTCGGTGAGAACACTATTGGAGCGATTTATATATGACAATAGAAGTCGGTGAGAAAACTATTGGAGCGATTTATATATGACAATAGAAGTCGGTGAGAAAACTATTGGAGCGATTTATATATGACAATAGAAGTCGGTGGGAAAACTATTGGAGCGATTTATATATGACAATAGAAGTCGGTGGGAAAACTATTGGAGCGATTTATATATGACAATAGAAGTCGGTGAGAAAACTATTGGAGCGATTTATATATGACAATAGAAGTCGGTGAGAAAACTATTGGAGCGATGTATATATGACAATAGAAGTCGGTGAGAACACTATTGGAGCGATTTATATATGACAATAGAAGTCGGTGAGAAAACTATTGGAGCGATGTATATATGACAATAGAAGTCGGTGAGAACACTATTGGAGCGATTTATATATGACAATAGGAGTCGGTGGGAAAACTATTGGAGCGATTTATATATGACAATAGAAGTCGGTGAGAAAACTATTGGAGCGATGTATATATGACAATAGAATTCGGTGAGAACACTATTGGAGCGATTTATATATGACAATAGAAGTCGGTGAGAAAACTATTGGAGCGATGTATATATGACAATAGAAGTCGGTGAGACCACTATTGGAGCGATTTATATATGTCAATAGAAGTCGGTGAGAAAACTATTGGAGCGATTTATATATGACAATAGAAGTCGGTGAGAACACTATTGGAGCGATTTATATATGACAATAGAAGTCGGTGAGAACACTATTGGAGCGATTTATATATGACAATAGAAGTCGGTGAGAAAACTATTGGAGCGATTTATATATGACAATAGAAGTCGGTGAGAAAACTATTGGAGCGATTTATATATGACAATAGAAGTCGGTGAGAAAACTATTGGAGCGATTTATATATGACAATAGAAGTCGGTGAGAAAACTATTGGAGCGATTTATATATTAAAATAGAAGTCGGTGAGAAAACTATTGGAGCGATTTATATATGACAATAGAAGTCGGTGAGAAAACTATTGCAGCGATTTATATATGACAATAGAAGTCGGTGAGAACACTATTGGAGCGATTTATATATGACAATAGAAGTCGGTGAGAACACTATTGGAGCGATTTATATATGACAATAGAAGTCGGTGAGAAAACTATTGGAGCGATTTATATATGACAATAGAAGTCGGTGAGAAAACTATTGGAGCGATTTATATATGACAATAGAAGTCGGTGAGAAAACTATTGGAGCGATTTATATATGACAATAGAAGTCGGTGAGAAAACTATTGGAGCGATGTATATATGACAATAGAAGTCGGTGAGAACACTATTGGAGCGATTTATATATGTCAATAGAAGTCGGTGAGAAAACTATTGGAGCGATTTATATATGACAATAGAAGTCGGTGAGAACACTATTGGAGCGATTTATATATGACAATAGAAGTCGGTGAGAACACTATTGGAGCGATTTATATATGACAATAGAAGTCGGTGAGAAAACTATTGGAGCGATTTATATATGACAATAGAAGTCGGTGAGAAAACTATTGGAGCGATTTATATATGACAATAGAAGTCGGTGAGAAAACTATTGGAGCGATTTATATATGACAATAGAAGTCGGTGAGAAAACTATTGGAGCGATTTATATATTACAATAGAAGTCGGTGAGAAAACTATTGTAGCGATTTATATATGACAATAGACGTCGGTGAGAAAACTATTGGAGCGATTTATATATGACAATAGAAGTCGGTGGGAAAACTATTGGAGCGATTTATATATGACAATAGGAGTCGGTGGGAAAACTATTGGAGCAATTTATATATGACAATAGAAGTCGGTGAGAAAACTATTGGAGCGATTTATATATGACAATAGAAGTCGGTGAGAACACTATTGGAGCGATTTATATATGACAATAGAAGTCGGTGAGAAAACTATTGGAGCGATTTATATATGACAATAGACGTCGTTGAGAAAACTATTGGAGCGATTTATATATGACAATAGAAGTCGGTGGGAAAACTATTGGAGCGATTTATATATGACAATAGGAGTCGGTGGGAAAACTATTGGAGCGATTTATATATGACAATAGAAGTCGGTGAGAAAACTATTGGAGCGATTTATATATGACAATAGAAGTCGGTGAGAAAACTATTGGAGCGATTTATATATGACAATAGAAGTCGGTGAGAAAACTATTTGAGCGATTTATATATGACAATAGAAGTCGGTGAGAAAACTATTGGAGCGATTTATTTATGACAATAGAAGTCGGTGGGGAAACTAATGGAGACATTTAAAATCAATAATATTAGAAGGTGGTGAATAAACTAAGATTGATTTAAACATAACAATATTAGAAGTTGTCTCGTGATTTGCATTGTGTATTACCAGCAGTATAAAAAGCTTGTTTAATAGCGACGAAGACAGACTGCAAAATCGTGTTAATAATATGAGTTCAACATGCGGCAGATACACTATGAGTATAAATACAGCCAAAACCGAAGTAATGCAAGTTAGCAGATCGCTGGGCCCACTACGGTAAGTATACAGATAAGTAGCACATCAATGAAGCAAGTTAAAGAATTCAAATATCTTGGAATTATGATCACAGAAGATGGCAGACTGTACAGAGAAATCGAAATCAGATGTCAAAAAGCAAAGTGCACTTACATGTCAACTATCACCCTTACTGAAACATCCAAACATACCCATGTCCGCAAAACGACAGATAATAAACAGCATATTCACATCATCCCTATGCTCCCAGCCACAAACTTGGACTTTATCCAAATCATACTTACACAAAATCAACACCTGTGAGATGAGATGCTTGAGGAGAGCGGCCAACTTAACAATCCGAGATCGAATAAGAAATGTTATTATCAGACAGAAAGAGGGATCAGCACATTGTGCCAATTTTATCGAAAGACACAAGATAAAATGGGTTGGCCATCTCGTTAGACTGCAACACCATCAATACCAGCACTGGCCCTACATCAAAGATCATTTGCGACGAGAGCAAGAGGACGCCCGAGAAGAAAATAGATTGACGACATCAAAGACATTGTACAAGTACACGGAATGACACTAATCAGTGCCACCCATCGGGCGCTGGAACGCCAACTATTCCTCCCCTTGAAGCCCGACGACAAAAGTGGAAGATGATGATGATGATGATGATGATGATGATGATGATGATGATGATGATGATGATGATGATGATGATTAAAGCCATTGTACTGTGTTGTGCAATGATTTGCCTTGCATAATACCGACAATATACAAATCAGTGTACTATGTTGTCACATGATAATACCAAAAGATATCTAACTATGATCTTGTATCTACACACGCAGCTTTGGTCCCAAACTAAGGTAAGCACGTGACCCCACATATTCCTTAGAATAACAACTAGTTATTCAATTAGTGGAACTTTGTGATAACAACACACATATTCAGTCTACTCCTTATGGTGCGATTTTCCAGTCGATCTCTGGATGTTACATTGTCTTATAGCCCATGTCTAGATGTTGTCCACCCACATGTCCATCTCTTGATGTTGTCAACCCACGTGTAACAGTGTCTTCCAGTCCATTTCTTGATGTTGTCCACCCACATGTACCATTGTCTTTCTCTTTACATTATTGTTTTATTTTCCATGAGTGTCGAAGCGTGTTTCTGCTATGGCTCCGTGACATGATAGAGCCATCATATTTCATTGGCCTGAATGCCCGGAGAATCAAGTAGCCAGTCTTTTCCTCATTTCGCAGGCGACGAACCCTAGCGTCCAACCCAAACCGAGAGTGCTCATGAGTGTATCATAGCAGTCCTCTATCAACTTCGCTAACGCATTTGTGTGAAGTCGGTAGCCAGCTGTGCTGGTAATGCTATGAGCACGATCGGTCGCTGGAAGAAGAAGAGGAGGAAGAGAAGGGAGAGCGAGAAGAGACGAAAGAGGATGAAGAAGAGGAAGAGGAAGAAGAAAAGGAGGAAAAAGAAGAGGAAGAGGAAGAAGAAAAGGAAGAAGAGGAAGCTTCTTATATATATATATATATATATATATATATATATATATATATATATATATATATATATATATATATATATATATATATATATATATATCCTTTTCAAATCATAACTGTTCGTTTGTGCTTTTCTGTTTTACCTGCCATTTAAGTCGCTGTCATTTCGTTTTCTTCGTTCACCTGGAATGTTTGTTTTGGACGTAATTGCGTTGTGCCTGTTTATAATAGAGCTGCGGTATTTGCGCCATTCGGTGGGCACATCCGACTTCTTCGGGCATTTGTTGACTGGGTTAACACTCCCGGTGTTTCTTTCATTTCAAAACAACGTATTCCCTAAGTGAATGTAAACAGAGAAGCCGTAAACAATATATTCTATGCAACGAGAAAACTTTCAATTTGTATCTG
This sequence comes from Cepaea hortensis, assembly GCA_963921405.1. Classification (NCBI taxonomy): domain Eukaryota; kingdom Metazoa; phylum Mollusca; class Gastropoda; order Stylommatophora; family Helicidae; genus Cepaea; species Cepaea hortensis. The sequence goes on from OY992876.1 coordinate 519,481,258, forward strand.
AAATTACCATTGGGATAGCGTGTTCCAGATTTGAACAATAGCAGTTGCTATGATTTTTTTATTTTTAAATATCAAAGAAATAGATCGTGCATAAATGTACAATAAATGTATAGCACGTTATTTTGGGGCAAGTGCGGAAATTCAGATATCAAGGCACATGGATAACATCAGATGGAAGCTGCAACACTGTGGGAAAGAACAGAATAGGACAAATAAAAACTGCATTCTATCAGATGAAGAACGTTATGTGCAATAAATCACTGTCCTTGAAAGTTAGAAAGAGGGTTATTACATAGAAGCAGTTTTAACATACGGTTACAATTCCTGGACAATTAGTAAACAGGCGGGGGAAAAATCCATGGAAGCCTCGGAGATGTGGTTTTATAAAATACTGCTGGAAATTAATTGGACAGCCAAATTGAGCAATCAGGAAATTATGTGGGAAGCTGAGTCTCAAAGACAACACTTATTACAAACATCAAAGAGTGGCAGTCATCGTCTTTTGGCCACGTTATGAGAAGACAAAAACTGGAACATGTGACAACCGGAAAGATTTGTGGAAAGAGAGATAGAGGAAGGCAACGGGAGAAGATTCTTGACAGTCTTGTGTCATGGCATGGAAGGGAGTGAACACACAAATTGAACCATGCTGTCAGAGATCTTAATTTGGGCAGAAGCATGGTCGTCCACTCCAGTCAGCTAGGCACTGGATTATGATGTTTTTATTTATCCCAGCCAAAGTATTATTCATGTATTCACGTCACATGATGTATTACTCTGCTGTATGCACTTGATGAGATTCGGCGAAATGTGCCAGGCAAGACATCGAGCAATAGTTTGTTTATAAAATAACAGACAGCAATGAAGCTTTACAGAACACAGTACGGATAACACAGTACGTTGCGGCGACTAGCCTTCATCAACAAGCACATACCCAAAACACAACATATAACCACGGGGAAGACACTACAGTGATTACATTAAAGGTGTAATAACTGTATGAGAAGACTGCAAAGATGAAACAGATATGAGAACAATGAAAACAAAATTAAATTAGCATTTTCTCTTCATCATTTCATTCCTCTCTTTCCATTGTTATGCCATAATGTGTTCTATGTCTTTCTCGTTTTTATATTTCGTGTTTTGAGTATTTGTTTGTTGATGAAGGCTAGTCGTTGCAACTTCCGGTGTTTTCCGTTATTGTTTTCTATAAAGCTGCATTACTTCGTGTTATTTTATATTGTTTTAATTTCCACAGCTTTATCTCATTTCCACATAATTTATTCATGATTTAAATATATATTATTTAAGGCATATATGTTTAAATTTCATTCGTTAATTTATTTATTTATTTATTGGTTAGAGAACAGGAAACATTTCACTCCGATATTTATCTGTTGTTTAGAGAACTGGACACATTTAACTCATATATTTATTTATTGTGTTTGTTGTTTAGAGAACTGGACATGTTTCACTTATTCATTTATGTATTTATTTATTGTTTGGAGAATTTGACAATTTTTACTCATTTATTTATTTGTTGATTAAAGAACTCGACAAATTTAACTCATATACAGGGTGTGTTTTTAATTACTGAGCAGTGTTTGAACATATTGCCGGTCCATGATGTGTATTTACCTGTTATGTTGCATGAACTTTACAGAGGGTGAATATAAAACTTGGACCGGCAATATTTTCAAACACTGCACAGTCATTACCAATGCACCCCATAGTTATTTATTTTGTGTGTTGGTTAGAGAACTCGGAAATCTAACTCATATATTTATTTATTTATATTGTTTGTTGTTTAGAGAATTGGACAAATTTCGATCATTAATTTATTTATTGTTTAGAGAACTGGGAGAGTTTCACCCATTAATGTATTTATTTGTTTATTAGTTTGAGAACTAGACAGATTTCACACATTTATTTATTTATTGGTTAGGGAACTGGACACATTTCACGTATTCATTTATTTCTTTGTTTATTGGTTAGAGACCTTGCCAAATTTTTCTCATTTATTTATTTATTTGCATGTTTATTGGTTAGAGAACTGGACAAGTTTCACCCATTCATTTATTTATTTGTTTATTGTTTAGAGAACTGGACAAGGAGTCTCCGACTTCCGGCTGCTGTTCTGGCAAGTACAAGATAGTGACCACGATCACAGCGGAGCACTTAGAGGGACTCGAACTGCCGGACAATGCCAAAGGAAGTCAGTTTACTTCTGCTTATTGCTATGTGATTCATTGCGTATGATACGGATACTTGAGACAGGTTTCGCACCTAGACATTTGAATGAATTCATGCAGAGGTCCACAGTTTATAGAGTAACATTCGTCTTTGTGCCAGGACACGCGAGAGTTGTGGGCAATGTAAGATCTGATTGATGGACTGGTACAGCTGCTGTACCAAATGGGTGACTAATGGATGGGGTTGATGTTATAACCGTCTTAGACTGTCAGATCGAAACTAGGCAGTCCGACTGGAAGAATCAATATCAACACTTCTTATAGTTCATGCCGTGTGTCGTTGATGATCATGTTGTCCACAAACTTCTGTCTCGCGTACTGCCAGTCTTTCTTATACTGATGTTCCTCCATGCAGTGATGTCAAACTGTCCAGTATCTTCTCTTTTGGTCTCTTCCTGCCTCTTCTCCGCTCAAACTTTCCCCTTATCACAACACACTCCAGATTTTCCCTTCTCATGACATGCCTAAGGAATATGGACTGTGTACTCCTGACGCCAGTAACCAGTTCTCTTCATGAGTTGACTGTGTACTCCTGACGCCAGTAACCAGTTCTCTTCATGAGTTGACTGTGTACTCCTGACGCCAGTAACCAGTTCTCTTCACGAGTTGACTGTGTACTCCTGACGCCAGTAACCAGTTCTCTTCATGAGTTGACTGTGTACTTCTGACGCCAGTAACCAGTTCTCTTCATGAGTTGACTGTGTACTTCTGACGCCAGTAACCAGTTCTCTTCATGAGTTGACTGTGTACTTCTGACGCCAGTAACCAGTTCTCTTCATGAGTTGACTGTGTACTTCTGACGCCAGTAACCAGTTCTCTTCATGAGTTGACTGTGTACTTCTGACGCCAGTAATCAGTTCTCTTCAAGAGTTGACTGTGTACTTCTGATGCCAGTAACCAGTTCTCTTCACGAGTTGACTGTGTACTTCTGACGCCAGTAACCAGTTCTCTTCATGAGTTGACTGTGTACTTCTGATGCCAGTAACCAGTTCTCTTCACGAGTTGACTGTGTACTCCTGACGCCAGTAACCAGTTCTCTTCATGAGTTGACTGTGTACTCCTGACGCCAGTAACCAGTTCTCTTCATGAGTTGACTGTGTACTCCTGACGCCAGTAACTAGTTCTCTTCATGAGTTGACTGTGTACTTCTGACGCCAGTAACCAGTTCTCTTCATGAGTTGACTGTGTACTTCTGACGCCAGTAATCAGTTCTCTTCACGAGTTGACTGTGTACTTTTGATGCCAGTAACCAGTTCTCTTCACGAGTTGACTGTGTACTTCTGACGCCAGTAACCAGTTCTCTTCATGAGTTGACTGTGTACTTCTGATGCCAGTAACCAGTTCTCTTCACGAGTTGACTGTGTACTCCTGACGCCAGTAACCAGTTCTCTTCATGAGTTGACTGTGTACTCCTGACGCCAGTAACCAGTTCTCTTCATGAGTTGACTGTGTACTTCTGATGCCAGTAACCAGTTCTCTTCATGAGTTGACTGTGTACTCCTGACGCCAGTAACCAGTTCTCTTCATGAGTTGACTGTGTACTCCTGATGCCAGTAACCAGTTCTCTTCACGAGTTGACTGTGTACATCTGACGCCAGTAACCAGTTCTCTTCATGAGTTGACTGTGTACATCTGACGCCAGTAACCAGTTCTCTTCACGAGTTGACTGTGTACATCTGACGCCAGTAACCAGTTCTCTTCACGAGTTGACTGTGTACATCTGACGCCAGTAACCAGTTCTCTTCACGAGTTGACTGTGTACATCTGACGCCAGTAACCAGTTCTCTTCACGAGTTGACTGTGTACATCTGACGCCAGTAACCAGTTCTCTTCATGAGTTGACTGTGTACTTCTGACGCCAGTAATCAGTTCTCTTCACGAGTTGACTGTTTCCAGATATCTTCATGTCTAGCTGTCCATGGCATTCACAGTATTCTTCTATAACTTCATTCATTCAGTAGCATGTCCCTTGCTGACCCTCGCTCCCATTGCATCCTTCCGGAAAACTTCTCGGTCATAAGCGAGATGTCCCGCGTCCTACAAACATATCTAGAGATCAGCCACCACATCCTGCACCCATCTTCTCTTTGGCCTTCCTCTTCCTCTCTTCCCAGGCATAAACACGTCCATTATTGTTCTTTCCAAACTTTCATGACGTTTCAAGGGACCAAAATATTTCTACTTTCTTATTTTTATCGTCTTTAACAGCCAACCTTCTTCAATATTCAGCTCTTGAAGTATGGATGCATTTGTTCTCTTCTTTATCCAATGTTCTTGCATGTTCACGTCTTGTAAAATGTAACCCGTCTGTACCATTTTTATTCAAATTCAGTTCAGCTTTGTATTAGACCCATACAGCTTATAGACCAAACGGCCTTCCAGTTGTGATGTGGTCGATAACACAGACCTCCTTTGCTTCCCAAGACAGTTCTGGTACTCATTTTAGGCTGGATCGACCTGGTAGCCAAAGTCGATCTTAAACATCCGCCGGATGCGGAATTGAACACATGACGTCAGGTCGGCAGACAGCGCCTAACCACTACACGATCGATGTACACCATCTTAAGTAGATGTACTGTATTCAGAATTTTTTATTGTTTAAGTTACTTATCCTTTATAGGACGTTGCAGTCAACACCAGCATTTTACTGCCGTTGTTGATGTCTTGACAAGTTTTACGTTCAGTAGTTTTCCATTGCTTTCTGAACGACCGGCTCCTATACCAGCACATTAAAACCAGCGCGACACGGTCTTCTGCCAAATCTGTCACCGCTGTGTTTCGAATGCGTGTAAACGATATTACTAATCGCTTCCGCAACGCCATCGCAACGGAGAACGGCGAATTCAGAATTATGCATCAATAATCCTGTTTTCCCTCGTTCATAACATTCTTGATTTGTTGCCTGACAGCCCTTGATCCCTACATTGTCATCAGATGTGAAGGTCAGAAAGTTCAATCTAACCATCACAAAAACACCACATCTCCCAAGTTCAACTTGACGGCCACGTTTTATCGCAAGAAACCATCCCAGCCAATCATTGTGGAGGTTAGTGTCCAGTATTTGTCCACACCACTTTGTCTGGATAACAGAAAGATATAGGGTGTATATTTTATGACTGTGCAGTGTTTGACAATATTGCCGGTCTAAGTTTTGCATTCACCCTCTGTTCATGCAACATAATAAGTAAATACAAAACTTAGACTGGAAATATTTTCAAACACTGCACAGTCATTAAAAGTTCATACTATATTAGTAATGGTTCAAAACAGTGTATTTCTTTAGTTAATTTAACAGATTCATGCCGAAGGATAATATATCGTTAAATGTGATCTCCCATTTGGACAGAGGAGGATATATCGCTATACTAGGATCATCATGTTTGGGAGAAAAAAAAAACGGCTGGAACCGCCTAATTGCTAGCGCCTTAATTTATTTGAGCAATTCTTTATTATTCGTCGGATTCATCATACGAAACGTCGTTTCTTTGTTCACTGTATGGACGTATTTTATGAACTGATGAGACCTAGTAGTAGTAGGCCTCTTTCAGTCCTGAAGGACTTTAGAGTTGTGCCGCTTGGGAGGTGCCTGGCAGCACCGCTGGTGACTGTATAGTCCAATTCGAGAATGACAATCCCTGTTACAGTTTCCGCATCTGTGAGACGAGGCAAGTCCCGCAGTAAGTGACTGCTCTTTGAGCCTGTGCCGTCTCTCCTCAGTTTTTTGGATCTGATTGCGCTCAAAGAGCACCAGTCCGTTTCGTACATCTCTTCTCCAGGAGCATCTGTCTGTTGCAACTCTCTCCCACGTGTCTGGATCTATTCCAATGGTTTTCATATCTTGTTTACACACATCCCTATATCGCATTTGGGGTCTTCCGGTTGGCCTCTTTCCTGTGGCTAGTTCTCCGTAAAGGAGATCTTTGGGAATACGTTCGTCCTCCATTCGAGATACGTGGCCCAACCACCGGAGGCGTCTCTGCTTGAGGAGGGTGTGCACTGTGGTAATATCTGCTCTTTCAAGCACCTGTTTGTTTGTTATGTGGTCTTTCCATGTTATGCCCAGGATACGTCTCAGACATCTTATGTGGAAGGAATTCAACTTCCTTTCCTGTCTTGAGTACAGGGTCCAGGATTCAGACCCGTAGAGTAGTGTGCTAACAACACAAGCTTTATATACTTGAGCTTTTGTACGCTCTGTTAGTCTATTATTCTCCCAAACTCTTTTAGCTAGCCTGGAAAATGTTGTGGCTGCCTTTCCAATGCGTCTGTCGATTTCTGTCTCTAATGAAAAATTATCTGATATTGTCGATCCCAGATACACAAAATCGTGGACGACTTTCAATTCATAATTAGAGATTTTGATTGACGGAGGCGCATCAGCATCTTGTTCCATCACCTGTGTTTTATTTAGGCTAATGGTGAGCCCAAAGTCTTTGCAGGCAGCTGCAAAACGATCTATGAACCTTTGGAGATCTTCTGCTGTATGAGTAGTCAGTGCTGCATCATCTGCAAAAAGTAGTTCTCTTACGCATCTTGGTCTTATTTTGGTCTTTGCCTTGAGTCTTGATGGGTTAAAAAGTTTGCCATCAGATCTTGTGTGGAGGTATATGCCTTCAGTGGCAGTCCCAAATGCTTGCCTTAAGAGAACAGCAAAGAAGATACCAAAGAGTGTAGGAGCAAGCACGCATCCCTGCTTTACTCCGCTGCTGATGCTGAATGACTGGGATGTTGAGCCGTCAAATAAAATGGTCCCCTGCATGTTTTCGTGGAATGATTTCACGAGACTAAGAAGGGTGGGTGGACATCCAACCTTTTCAAGGACCTTAAAAAGGCCGCTTCTGCTCACGAGGTCAAATGCCTTTGTGAGGTCGATGAAAGCTATATATAATGGCTTCCTCTGTTCTCTGCACTTCTCTTGGAGCTGCCGGAGTGAGAAAATCATATCGATGGTGGACCTGTTGGGTCTAAATCCGCACTGCGATTCGGGGTAGATTCTTTCAGCAAGAATGTGTAATCTTTTAAGGATTACTCTGGCAAAAATCTTGCCTGTAATGCTGAGAAGGGAAATGCCGCGATAGTTGTTGCAGTCGCTTCTGTCGCCTTTGTTTTTATAAAGGGTAACGATGTTTGCGTCTTTCATATCTTGTGGTATTGATTTTTCTCTCCAGCAGAGCTGTAATATTGCATACAGTTCTGGGATGATTGTTTCTTTGCTACATTTTAAAATTTCAGGTGGAATACTATCTTTTCCAGGTGCCTTGCCGGATTTGAGAGAGTCTAGTGCTTCGCTGATTTCTGTGAGGCAAGGTTCGTTATCCAAGGCATGCATGGCGGACTGTTGATCGATGGCTTCCAGAGCTTCTTCGCTGACAGTGTTATCCACTGAGTATAGCTCTGAGTAGTGTTCTACCCAGCGATCCATTTGTTTCGCTCGATCTTTTATGATTACCCCCTCAGTTGATCGTAAAGGGGCCATCTTATTTTTTGATGGACCGACAGCTTGCTTGATGCCCTCATACATTCCTCTTATATTTCCAGTGTCTGCACAAGTTTGAATTTGAGCAGAGAGCTGTAGCCAGTACCTGTTCGCACATCTTCTTGCCATCTGTTGTACTCTATTTCTGGCCGTTCGCAATGCCTGCAGTGTTTTCTCTGAAGGTGATGTTTTATACATCGAGAATGCATGTCTCTTTATCTCCAGGACTGGAAGCATCTCTTCAGAGTGTGCTTCAAACCAGTCGGTTGACTTAGTTTGCTTCTTGCCAAATGTTGATAGTGCTGTATTGTAGATGGTGTCGCGAAAATGACTCCATCTCTCGGTGGAATCTCCGTCTGTGGGGCCGGGCAGAGTATCCGCTAGAGCCTGCATGAATTTGTTGACCTTCTCTTTATTTTGGGTGCCACTGGTGTCAATGCGTGGTCTTCCTTCTGTTCGGCTTCTGTAGATTCTCTTGGGCTTTATCTTCACCTTGCTGGAGACGAGTGAATGGTCGGTGTCACAGTCAGCACCATGATAGCTGCGAGTCATCCGTACATTGCGGAGGTTGCTGCGTTTAGTGAGCACCAGGTCGAGTTGGTGCCAGTTCTTTGATCTGGGGTGCCTCCATGACACCTTGTGTTGAGGTTTCGTGTCAAAGAAGGTGTTGGTCACGCACAGATTATGGTGGCTGCAGAATTCCAAGAGACGTTGTCCATTGTCATTGATCTTCCCAACGCCAAACTGTCCTAGACATGAAGGCCAAGATTCGTGGTCGGAGCCAACCCTGGCATTGAAATCCCCCAGGATAAAAAGATGTTGTTTCTCTGGTGTTTCACTGACTTCTTTGCTAAGGTCGTCATAGAACTTGTCTTTAGATTCTGATGCTGCAGTTAGTGTTGGGGCGTAAACGCTTATAATACTAACTGGGCCTGCCTCTGTCTGGAGTTGGAGCTTCAATATTCTTTCAGTGCCATCACTTGGTGGTATGATGGAATTGAGCAGCTTGTTTCTGATAGCGAAGCCAACTCCATGCTCCCTGGTCTCTCCGCACGGCTTGCCATGCCAGTAGAAAGTGAAGTCCCTCTCCTTGATGCTTCCAGATTCTTGGAGTCTGGTCTCTTGCAGGGCGACAATGTCTATCCCCAGTCTTAGCAGTTCGTTGTTTATCACTGCAGTTTTGCGGGCATCCACAATCTCATTTAGATCGTCTGAGATGCCAGGGGTCATGGTTCTTACGTTCCATGTTCCCAGCCTTAGGGCCGGTTGTTTTGTTTTTTTTCTTGCTGTTAGGTGTATAGATTGCGGTCCATGTGTCAGGATTTCCCCCTAAGCTCCACACACCCTCAGGAGCAGATGAACCGTGGCGAGACAACACCTTATTGACTGGGGGCTGCCCAGCTTAGGCGGGCGGTAGCTGTCTAGTGAGATACGATGATCTCTCCCACCGTCGGAAGTAGCCCCTGGCGCCTTGCTCTACGCCAATCGAGCATTAAGACTTATAACCAGCAAATGCTACTTCCCGTGTTGTGTCACCGCTTTACGCGGTGCTGAAGTGACCTCTTCAGGGCACAAGCCTGGGCAATGGAAATCGGAGAACCAGCTGTTGCCCAGTAGCAGGTTCTCCCTCTCCACGTCGCCGATGTTGACCAAGGGAAAGGCAGTAGCCAATGCAACTTGGCATCGGTGCCGTCGCAGGAGTTGCCAGAACTATGTTGTTTACAACATGGAACTGCCTTAGGGACTCCATCTCCGGATTTGTCCTCAGGGTTTACTCCCGAAGCCTTTCCCATATGGGTATACCCGCAAGGCAGCGGAGGTTTGAGATTTAGAGTTCCCTCTCTTAGAAGAGATACCAACCAAGGCTGACGAGCCTCCTCTGCCCGGGAATCAATAAGGAGGGAAGTCTACCATTCTTCCTTCCTGGCAGTGACCATACTGATCGGATGACCGTAGCCATTGTCTCTACTGAGAGATCCTCTGCCCACCGTCACTGACTTGAAACCATAACCAACAACTATCTGTCGGCTGCTCCCAAGTCCAATCCACCACCTGCTCCCATGGCTTCACGTTACCCTGTTGGGGGGGCTAAACGGGTACTCCACCTTGCCCAAGGGTGTCCCGTAGGCTAGCGGAGGGAAGGAGACCTAGAAGTAATGGTTATTACATAGAAAAAGAATATACTCAAATGCAACACCGTATTGAATGGAACAAATTTGAAACAATCCAATTTATTTAAGCAACTTAAGCACTTTAATAACAGCAGATGGAAAACGTATTGAGGAGGTTAAATATAACATAGCCCAAGAAAAGGCAGCACTTCACAGGGTGGGGAATATTCTACTAAATGTATCTTTGTCAATCGAGGAGAGGAAAGGAGTTTTTTAGCGCTTTATTGAGCCAATCCTGATGTACGGAAGTAAATCATGGACAACTAGCAGGTAAGTGAAAAAATATGTAAAAGCTGCGGGGTGTGGTTTATAGAGAAGTGATGAGAAAACTGTGGACGGATAGAAAGGGTGACGACGATATCTTGAGACAGTTCACTCACAAAGAGAACTGGGTACTTAATCAGAAGAAGCTAGTCAACATCCTTTACGCGTGTCATGAGAAGGGGAAAGCTGGAGGGGAAGAGAGGCAGGGGAAGACCAGTGTAGAAGATGCTGGACAGTTTGACATCATGGCATGGAGGAACATCGGTATCAGAAATTGTTGGCAGTACACATAACAGAAGGCTGTTGCCAGACATATCACCAGCGCCACAAAGTATAGACTATGAGATTGGCAGGACAAAATACAGAAGGTTGTGGAGAGACATGATCGCTAACACCACACAGCATGGACTATAAGAAGACTGGCAGTACACGAGACAGAAGACGGTGGACAGAGATGATCACCAACGCCACACGGCATGGACTATCAAAAGATTGACAGGACAGGGCACGGAAGGTTGTGAACAGACATGATTACCAACTCCACAAGGTACTGTACAGTCCTCTAAAAAGTACTGGAGAGTTTTGGTCATAGACCATAACTTTAAGAACGGAAAATCCCAACTGCACCTCCCCGTGGTAGAGGATGGAAACACACCACAGTGTGGCTAACACAGCTCTGGGGACCGAGTATCCACTGGAATAAGTGGACAACTCTGCAGCTGAGCAGAGCAGGGCACTCACTTGTCCTGACAGTTGGAAATGGCTGTCAAAGGCAGAGTTAAAAGACCACCATGTGAATGTGGAAGGCAAGGGGAAACCACCACATTATCTTCCCAAGATTTCATGGCGACACACATTTCAGAAATAGTGAACGTCGTTAATGGCTGTCTTAGGACATCCTCGTCCGGTAGGAACAGTCATGAGCCACAGGTGACACCAGACCGTCATCCAGCTACTGATGGCAAAACTAAAACAATAACTAAACTAAATAAATTTAGAGTAGGAACGTGGAATGTTAGGACATTAAATGAGCTAGAAAAGTTAAACAATGTTCTAAGAGAAATGGAAAACATGAAAATGAATATACTAGGCATAAGTGAGATGAGATGGAAGGGATCTGGTAAAATTATAACCGACAAACACACAATAATTAATTCTGGAGGGGACACACATGAAAAAGGTGTAGGAATAATATTTGATGAAAATACAGCCAAATCTATGACTGGATACTGGTGCATTTCAGATAGAGTTATAATGGTCAAAATCAAAGGCAAACCAATAGATATAAATATTATACAAGTATATGCACCAACAACAAACAGTAGTAATGAAGATATACAAAACTTTTACTGTGAAGTTGAAATGGCAATAGCCCAAATTGGATCACAAGAAATAAAAATAATACTGGGGGATTTTAATGCAAAAGTAGGAAAGGGAAAAATAGAGGATATAGTGGGGAATTACGGTTTAGGTACAAGAAATGAAAGAGGAGAGAAACTAATAGAATGGGCAAATATTAATGATATGATAATTGGAAACACATAGTTTAAACACCATAAAAGACGACTATACACATGGAAAAGCCCTGATATGAAAATACGCAACCAAATTGACTACATACTTATTAATAAAAGATTTAGAAATGCATTAATTAATGTAAAGACAATGCCTGGTGCTGACGGTAACAGTGATCATGTACCACTATGTGGACAAATAAAAGTAAGATTAAAGAGAGGGGAAAAAATTGTTAAAAACTTGAGACTTAATAAAGAGGTTCTGAAAGTAGATAAATAAATTCAAGAAACAATACAGAGTCACTGTGAAAAATAGGTACATGCAATAGCTAAAATACAGAGTATTGATGAACAATGGGAAATGTTAAGGGACTCCATTCATCAAATTAGCAAAGAAATATTACCGGAGAGAAGCCAAAAAGCTAAGAAAAAATGGATGAATGAAGAAATCTTAAGGCTGATGGACAAAAGGAAACAGAATAAAAATGACAAACAAGAGTATGCTAAGATAAATAAAGAAATAAGAGATAAATGTGTGAAGGCAAAAGAAAGTTGGTTAAATTAGCAATGCAGAAAAATTGAATTAATTTCGATTAAAAATTAAAAAAAGTATGTACAGACAAATCAGCGAGCTCACAGGAAGAAAAATAAGAATAAATACAGGGTGTTTGAAATCAAAAACAGGACAGACTTTATTGGAGGAAGGTGCTATAATGAAGAGGTGGAATGAGTATATAAGAGAATTATATAATGGAGAAAGGGAAGAACAGAAGAAAGTAACTTAGAAGGCCCACCTATTCTAAAAGAAGAAGTCGCTGATGCTATGAAACATATGAAGAAAGGAAAAACAGCTGGGCCAGATGAAATCACAGTAGAAGAGTAGAATGCTCGAGACACAGACATTCACCAGGGCTTGTTTCCTTAGCGACTCAATGAACATGATCAAGAGGATAGAGGAGGGGTCGATCCGAAGAGAATGGTTGCTGCCTCTGAAGCGGTCTCGGCTGGCAAAGATTAGTTTCATCTTCGTGCCAGGGCATGCGGGAGTACAAGGAAATGAGCGGGCTGACAAGCTCGCAGGTGAGGCTACTGTGGAGGGCGGACGCGCCATGGACCAGGCTGACATTCTGAATGCTCTACGTGATGTGAGACTTTTGCGAGAACCAAGTGATGACTGTGAATCTACAACAATGGCCAGACTGCTAGAGCATCAAATTAAAAGAGGTGTGGCCAAACAAGAACACTACGCAGGAAGCCAAAGAAGATTGATAAACCAACACAGAACTGGCGTCGTTAGCCGCTACACGCTGCGGGATTTGCTGAGGAGGGGATCCGAGCACTTATGGACTGAATGGTTCGATGTGCAGCGAGGATGATCTGTCGACTAACTAACTAACAGTAGAAGAATTAGAGGTATTGGGAGAATTTGGGGTAGATATATTAACCAAAATGCTGAATGATATTTACAACAGTGGATACTTACCGAGCGATATGCTGAAATATGTATTTATAGCAATACCAAAGAGACCAGGAGCACTTGAATGCGAAGATTTTCGTACAATTAACCTCATAAACCATGTCACTAAGCTTCTACTCAGAATTATAATGAGAAGAACAAGAAAGAAAATAAAAATGGAAATTAGTGAAGAACAGTATGGTTTTATGGAAGGAAAGGGTACAAACAATGCAATATATATATTACGAACACTAATAGAAAGATCAATAGAGAAACGAAGAGACCTATATTTATGCTTCATAGATTATACTAAGGCATTTGATAAAGTAAAACATGATGAGCTGATTAAAATGTTGGAAGATATCAACATTGATGGGAAAGATTTAAGAATAATAAAGAATATATACTGGAACCAAATAGCAGCAATTAAAATGGGAAATAAAGAGGGTAGTTACGAACAGATAAAGCTAGGAGTACGACAGGGGGTGTCTTGTCACCCGATCTTTTCTCCCTGTATAGCGAAGTAATAATGAGAGAGATCAAAGAGAAGCCAGGAATACTAATCGGAGGATATAATATAAACAATATACGCTATGCAGATGACACAGTATTGGTAGCGGATAATGCAACAGACCTACAACAATTGTTGGACAATGTAGTAACAGAGAGTGCACAGAAAGGACTGTCCTTGAATATCAAGAAAACAGTAACAATAGTGATATCAAAGAAAATGGGGACGCCAAAATGTGACATAGAAATAGAAGGGGAAATTCTCAACCAAGTGGATAATTTTAGATACCTAGTGGCACTTATAACATCAGATGGAAGATGTACAACAGAGATTAAGAGCAGAATAGGGCAGGCAAAGACAGCATTTCAGAAAATGAAGAGTATCTTATGCAATAAGTCGCTATCAATGAATGTAAGAAAGAGAGTACTAAAATGCTATATAGAACCAGTTTTGCTGTACGGCAGCGAATCTTGGAATGTAAATGAACAAATTAGGAAGAACTTAGAAGCAACAGAGATGTGGTTTTTAAAACGAATGTTGCGAATTCCTTGGACTGCCAGAGTAACTAACAACGATTGCCTGAAAGAGGCTAATGAAACTAGAACACTATATACAACAATAAGAAAGAGACAAACATCTTTCTTTGGTCATGTGATGAGAAGAGAGGCATTAGAGAACATCGTGACAACTGGAAAGATCGAGGGGAAGAGAGGCAGAGGCAGACCAGGAGAAATGATGCTGGACGGACTGAGACGGTGGCATGGAGGAATATCATCAGCAGAGTTGGTCCAGAAAACCAAAGACCGCGATCTGTGGAGAGCCATGAACGCCTACGCCAGCCGGCATGGCACTTGATGATGATGATGACAAGGTACTGGCTTTGTAAGAAAAAGGTAGTCCAACTACTGGGGTGTTTGAGCTGCGAGCTATTCTAAGCCTATGTAGAGTCAAGTCAGTTCCGAAATGATTGACTGTAGAGACAACTAACAGATAGTTTCCTGCACCTGTGTGTTACCGGGTCACATAGGAGAAACACAGAATAATATCAGTATAACCTACATACAGTGCGTGTTGTAGGAGGTGACCAAGGGAAACTGGCGTGAGACAAAATGCTTCATTTTATAGAAATCTTTAACAGTAAAATCTACACTGAGATCTGAGTGGGCTGGTTGAGGGCATATGTTTCGTTGGCAGATGAAAAGAAGAAGAAGAAGAAGAAGAAGAAGAAGAAGAAGAAGAAGAAGAAGAAGAAGAAGAAGAAGAAGAAGAAGAAGAAGGAGGAGGAGGATGATGATGATGATGATGATGATGATGATGATGATGATGATGATGATGATGATGATGATGATGATGATGATGATGATGATGATGATGATGATCGGAGTGGGAAGGACGAGAAGGAAGGAAGGAAGGAAGGGAGGCAGGCAGGCAGGCAGGCAGGAAGGAAGGAAGGAAGGAAGGAAGGAACTACAACAATAAAGGTAAACATGTAACACTGATATCGATGTTTCTTGTGTGCAGGTCAGGAACCATAACATCATGTTTGACAAGTTCTTGTGTGAGGCTAGAGTCGCATGGAATGGTGGGTAATTTCTGATACTTTCATTCTTTACAATTCAAAACAACATATTCTTTTTTGTTAATTTAAGGTTACAAGCGCGTACCCTCGCGCGCGTGTGTGTGAGTGTGTGTGTGTGTGTGTGTGTGTGTGTGTGTGTGTGTGTGTGTGTGTGTGTTGTGTGTGTGTGTCTTGCACGATCTATTGCCTGCCATTTTTTTTTTTGGTGAGTCTCGTCAGGTTTCATACTACTGAGCTTTATATCATACTAGCTGACCCGGCCCGGCTTCGCCCAGTCCCTGGTGGGGAGCATCTCATTTAATTCATATACGTAGTCATATAAGCTCCCGTTCCCGACTATCTGTCAATCTGTCTGTCTGTCTGTCTGACCCGGCCCGGCTTCACCCAGTCCCTGGTGGGGAACATCTCATTTAATTCATATACGTAGTCATATAAGCTCCCGTTCCCGACTGTCTGTCTATCTGTCTGTCTGAGCCGGCCCGGCTTCACCCAGTCCCTGGTGGGGAGCATCTCATTTAATTCATATAAGTAGTCATATAAGCTCCCGTTCCCGACTATCTGTCTGTCTGTCTGTCTATCTATCTGACCCGGCGTGGCTGTGGGATGTGGATTTTAATTCCTGAGAATAATTCGTTAAAAAGTCTAGGGGGTATTATTGATTCTCTGTCACTGGTAAGAATGCAGGGTGATCAGGGATATTTACCACAAATCCCAGGAGGAAAGAGTTCCATCCTTGAAACAATGGCATCTGTGTGTAGGTTTCCCTTCCCACTTCATCACCCTTAAATTAACTATAGATGCTAGAAGGATATTGATTGCTCACAACATATAAACAACCACTTGTTGGACACCACATTTACTTGATGTACACAACACTTTTGGACAAACAGTTCAGGTATTAACTCAAGATCTGTAGTTACATATATATATATAGGTGTAATAAACACTATGCATTTTCAGACAGGCATGGGAATGATATGCAGTATTACAACATAGTACCCAGTGACCCCAGAAAAAAACAAGGTTATTACAAACAACACAACAACCACAATTTGGTTCTGCTAACTTGACTCATTGTACCTAGATAAAATCACCTTGGTATAGGTGCAGAAACCAACATATATATATTTGTTTCTGACACCATGTACAATTATCATATTTAAAAATAATGAGTTGAGGTCAAAATACTATTTACCTTAACCATCATTGGTTCTACCTCATTACACAATAACACTCTTTATATGTCATAGAAGAAAAAAACACACACATGAAAACAGTTGATACTAATAATTAAATTAATTAATTATAGTGTTCATTTAGGCATTGCGGATGGGTATTCCTCTCCAGTGCAAAGCAGTTAATGTCCATAATTATCAGTGCAGAATTATATTCAGTCATTTTCTACTCACAGTATGTCCACCGAAGTTGGCTGGCGAATGTTTCTAATCCATAATCCAAGAATAGAATTATACATAAGCACATATTCTCTCCATGAGACTGAATTTAAGAATACTCTGTTGCCATTTGGGCTGTGTTCCAATTGAAATTGATGCCTAGGTCTATCATACTTTCAGGAGATGCAACTTAAGCTCTGCAGAAGGTTCTTCCCTATCTCATCTTATCGATGAAAAGATGACGACTGTCCAACAGCTCGGTTTATGTTAACCGTTTCCCAATTTAGTTCAAAAGGCTTTGTCACACACCCGGTTCATGTTGATAGGCCATCCCACACTTGATGATGGGCAGTTAGGCTGACATGGGACCAGCATAGAGTTCTCATTCATTCCATTTCTGTGTAGAACATACAGTGGTGAATCATTCATTTGGTTTCATCTGAAGATTCTGCTGCAGGCATGTAACTGAAGAATATTACTCCACCACATATCCAGGTTTGCAAGCCATCAGGTGATTCCTTTGGTTGCAGGCGTAAAGGCATTTACTCATCTAGCTGCTTTCATATGGTTCTTTTGATGGTGTTCAGGTTTTGGACCTTGAGGTAATCTGGTGTAGTTATGGTTCAGATGTTCTGAAGTTGGTACATTTGTTTGTATTGGCTATAATGTTGTTTCAGTGTCTCTTCCCATTTGTTTGAGTTGGTGTTCATAGCTAGAACTTGAGGTTGCATGGCTGGAACCTTATGTTTGACTTTTGCAGCTGTGAGATGTTCTTTCGAAGACTTATCCATTGTGGATATTAACTTGGTAATCCAACCAACAGTTGAAGGTTACTCACTGTTGTTAGTTTTAGTAACTTGAAGAAGGATTGTCCCAGTTTCACTGACTTGGTTGAATGATGAGGCCATTGGTGATACTTCTCAGAAGTAACGCAAACGATACACTGTTGTCAGTACTCTGATGATCTTCATCTTTGTAGATTATTAGATCTTGAAGTCCATCCTGGATATTCCTACTAAAATAGGACTTAATCACTCACCCAGTCAGTTGTCTTCTAATTTATCTGTTGCTCGCTATGGAGCTATTGAGTGCCGCAGTAAACATTGAGGTATTGCTAGATCCAGACTATGGTTTGGACATTCACTTTATGGCTGTTTACCCAGGATCCAGTGTTAGTGATATAGTCCCACCAAATTCAACCACCACCTGCTTCTCTTCTATAGAAAAGGGATGACAAGAATACAACACAAGCATTAACCTACTGTGTTATGGTAAAAGGTTTACAACACAATTACAAACACAAATACAAAACACCAAGGGGAGAAGGGGAAAGGAGTGGGTGTCCATGTTCCACTGTCCCTCATTGCTGAGTAGAGCCATTCTGACTCTTCATAGTGAGTAAGGTATTTTCTCACTTATATTTTGTTCTGTTGTTACTGGGACTATTGGATGGGTGAAGTCATTCTGTCCATCCAACATGTTGATATTGTCTCTCTCATTACTTGAAGAGAATAGCCTATACAGAATCCCTGTGGTTTCTAATGCCGCGTCTTCATTTCGGCACTATAATCATCACTAGGTCAAGACTATTCACTATTGGCTTCTTAAGTACTGACATACATATGTATTCTTACATCAACATCCTCTAATCCCAAGGTGCAACATTAAAATGTATATTCCCACAGTAAAAAGTAACAATCAGAACAAAGAAAATTCTCATACCAGAAAAAGACATACATGTACATTTCTCTGATATTAAGTACATGATACTCATACATAATAATTAATCATAATGATGATGCAGGGAGCCTAGGTTTTTGAATTATCTTCATGAACTAAAACATCCATTGTTTTCCCCCACTGCGTACAGCACATGAGGATAGTAATCGCTGTGATATGTTTTGCCAATGACTGCTATTATTCGGAGGGTATTTATAAGAATAACTTATGCCGCATGGTCCAGTCTTCTGAATATTGCAAGCAATTTATTCACATAAATCTTCGCTTCTGTTTCTACTACGGTGAGGCGATGCGGAGTGAATCCTATCCGAACATACATTTACATCACGCGTTTAATTGTTCATGAATTTATATTCAAACATGGCCTGTCCCTAACACTATTTTATGAAATGATTATATGTTCAACCTCATATGGAGTGGTTACTAATCTGTTAACAAAAGAATGGTACTAAAATTTAGCACTATATTTCCAAGTTACAGATTATAATGTGGCAAAATATTTTATCCCCTGACTAAGTAAGAGTCAGGAATATGCGTAATCATTTGTATGTCCCCGCATGGATAAAACAAGTTCAGAGACATCCTTACCAGTGCATTTACACTACATAGGATATTTGAAAGTGGCAGACACCAGTTCTCTACTTGTGCAGTATGAAATCAAGAGTCTGCTCCTACATTGAGAAAATGTTTCTTTAAAGTCCAATCTCTACAGTACATAAATTATTTGCAGATTTCTAAGCATTGATAGGGATATATAGTTCCATTGCATAGAAGTTATTTTTCATAGGACTATGAAATTGGCAGAAACGAGTTTTCTTCTCTGAAGTATGAATCAGGAGTCTTTCCTAAATTGAAAAGAGTTTCTGACATGAGAGTTGATACTCTATGTACTACAGTACACATACTATTCATAGGTTATAAACACTATTTAGTTAGATATAAGTTCATAATGCCTATAAAAGATATTAACATAGGGATTTGAAGACATAGGAAAAATTACAGCGTGGCGCCCACCTGTGTTTCCTTAGTAAACATCATCCAGCCTGGTTTAAGAGAATTGTAACTAATTCTTAATTAAACATACTGGTCAATGTAATACATAAATATATCTTAATAATGTAGATAACATACCAATAGCTTGAAGAGAATCATGGTTTTAAAACAAACTACCTTCTCCCCGAAGGGAAAGGTCGACTTTCTTGTCTGTTCTCTTGACTAGAAATGGCCGCTTCAGTCTTTGTTTTCCCCCTCGCCAGGACTGGCCAGATAAGGGAGAGAAAACAAGCCAAACTAAATTTAGCTGTGCCACGGTCAGTCTATCGCTGTTTTATTTTCTCCTACATTAAGTAAGTTACTTAATCAGTAATTGTAAGGGTTTGTTTATTTTTAAGGGAGTCCATAAATAGGAAAGGGTAGAGACGTTTTTATTATATTACACGCCTCCCCCATTTAAGACATTTATTTCTTTCAGAAATTAAATGGTCAAGAAGTACTCTACAATTTCCGTCTTTACATTGACTCACCTAGTATCCATCCCTTATTACTTTACTACTGCCTTATGTTATATAATCAGAGCCACGTCCATTTTCTTTTAGTCACGACAACTGGCATAACCTTAAAGGATTATTTCTCTTTTAGTGAAAGAGTGTAGCACCCTCTCCACTGTTGTCAGCTATTGTTTGAAATATGAGTGGTTATCTGATAATTTGTTACTTTCCAGTACTGGTTTGTCTGCATCAAACCGACTTTTTGAAGCAATTGAGATATCATTAAGCTTGATTTCTCTCTCATTAGATTATCAATCTTGAGATTATGTTAAAACCGACGGTTAATTCTGCGTCTACTGATAGCCTATTAAACTCGCCCGTCTCCCTGTAAGTTAGACGTTTGTTTTAACTATATTGTTTATATTGTTTTGCGTATCCTTTTACAGGACTTAGCTGTCAACAGCAGCATCTTTCAGCTGTCTGTTGATCTCTTGGCAAGATTACGCTCAGTAGTTTGCCATTGCTTTCTGAGCGGCCGGCTCAGTATCCGCAAGTCACGAGCGGGGGTCGAACCACCTCAGTTCTCGCTCCGCTGCGAGACTCTGCGTGATAAACGGGATTACAGAGAGAAAGTGTTGTAACCCCACAGCCAGAGAGACCGGCGTTTTAACTATAGATCTGATATTTAAAGGAAGCTAAATATGGTTCCTGTTGAATACATTTTCATCCAATACATCATGTGTTTGGGTTATTAGTCGAGTTATGGGATTTTCCTATCAGTTTTGATAACTACTGATTAGAGTGGTGTCCCTTTCTCTTGCGGGTTTACCCGGAGAATCTCGCCTAACATGTAAACAAGGTCCAACTTTTCTAGATTTCCGCTCTGAACCGAATTTTCCGGGGAACATGAATCTATCAGAAATGAAGTAATTCTTAGCTTACTTTCTCTGCTATTCCTTCTAATCGAGATCTATTTTACGCTAGAATCCTTATTAGTAATTCTAACTGATGTGTTTGAGTTTCACTCTGTATTTGTTGCTTTGGTGTTGAATTACGAGCAATTTTGCGTCGCTTGGCGTACATTGATCGTCGTCTGCCTCCCTTCAGGTTTTTAGACTATTTTCAACTTAGCAACATACATTGTTATGTAGGTTCAGACGTATTGTCTCCTACCCTATATAATCAGTTCAGTGAGAAGTTAAAAGCCCCTTTTTGTGATTCCTGTGATAGTCTTCCAGACAATCAAGTTGTTGATTCACTTTCCAGTTATGGATGTGGATTACTAGTTTTTGTAAAATTACTATTACATCTGTATATCCCTCTAATACTGGCGTCTCCTGAGTTGTGTCCTCAAGATAACAGGTAAGGTACTCTTAATGTTTCTCTCCAGTTTTGTTTTCATCCGTTTAATACGTGGAAACTCTGGATTTATTTAGATTGACTAAGGTCTATCTTTGAACTGTTATATAATTTACTAGCTGGATTCCTGATTGAAATTCCTACTCTAGTAAATATCAAGCAATTCTTCAGCTATCTGCTCCAATTTGCTTGGTTTTTACACAGCTATATTCCATTTTTCTAGCATGGGTTCACTGTATAAGTTTTAGGCGTTTCCCCTGTCTTCACGTCAAGGAGTTCGTCCTATTTATAAACAGCATCTATTCCAAGAGTTGTTTATTTAATTGTTGCTTTTACTGATTCGTATCAGTTATTTAAGCTAATCTCTGTTAGTCTGGATCTGCTTTCACATATTTAATGCTGGCATAACATCCAAATCAGAACTGAGATGTAGAAATCTGTTTCGTCTTGCGATTGATTTCTGATTCACCTACCTATTAGTAGGCTTCGAGCATTATCTAGAATTTAGTTACTCGGTTAGTTTTAAAGAAAATACAATTGAGTCGCGCGCCTCTATTGTACCACTTATTTTTGCCCTTCTTAATTCTTCCCTTATGAGAATATTAATGTTAGTTAGGCAATTATTGAAATAACTTTACGTAAGCTAATCGCTAACTAAAAGCTGTTTCACTCCTCTTTTTGATGAGGACTACTCATAGTGAACATTTCACTTAATGAGATTAAACTGTAAATTTCAAAGCTAAGGAGCCAATTTTCTGAAATGTTTAGTCTCTTACTAGAGACTAGCACAGATTTTTTCCGGTATCTCCTGAAGTTCATTTGAAATTCCAATTTATATAGTTAATTCTTTAATTATACCTTTTACATACCTATACGGTCTGTTTCCGCTACCATTAATAATGGAATCGGGGTGGATAATTTAAAGAAATACCTTATATTCTGTTGGATCTTTAAGTGAGTTGATCAGGCTCCCTTAAATCACCAGATGAATATTTTGGTTGACCCTATTTATTAACATATGGGCCATCTGAGTTAGTTAATAATACTACTCATATCACCGGTGGAGTAGAATAAGTGTCGGTATGGCTTTTCTTCCTAAGTATCCATCAGTTATTCACTTTACTTTACTACCGGTGTTGTAGAACATGTTATGTCATATGAAAAAAAGGATTAAATTAGGGTGCCCCTAAATACTGCAAATTCTTACAATATTCCTTCCCTTCCATTAACTATGTCTACATTTTTGCAAGTGGTGGTTTTGGCCTTACCATTAGTTCATTTACTTTAGTTACTGCTATTTTCCCCTGGTTTAATTTATCTCTCAGGTATTATTTCCTTTCCTACTGAATCATCATTTGTTGATTAAATTTTTCCCTTAAAAAAAATTTATTGGATTTCTAACTTATCTGTCCTAATTATCTATAAAATTGTCTATCACTCTCTGCTGCCTTGGTAACTTTTCAATATTACATATTACAAGCAGATCAAGCATGAAAATACAATGATAATCAATGACAAAATAATTAATTAACACATGATTCATATGTAGGAACATAAACCTTATGGATACATAATATAGTAGTGTGTTCATGAGTACACCACTTTTAAACCATTTAAAGAAAATACCAGAGTAGCAGAACCATACCTCAAACATCAAATGGGAATGACTATGAATTCTAAACATTCACTGAATTACCTATCTTATGTGAGTTTACCATCAATAAGATATAAAATATGAGTTTTTAAAACAAAATCTCATACCCAACAACCAACTACCTGATGCATCTGCCAGAATCAAGATATTACCTGTGAACAGTTTTGTACCAAAAAAAACCTATATTTATCTGAGCCATTATGGGTTCATATAACACTTGACTCAGCTCATACTAATGAGTGATTAGGTCTGTTACTAACACTATAACATTCTGAAGTGACTTGGTTTACCTGCGAGAGGTTTTCCCTGAATTCATATACTCACAATAATACACCAATTGTGATGTTTACCATGAGTTTTAAATTCACGGACTACTCCACTACTAGGTGAAGTCCGTACCGGGCGGGACCACACATGTGGGATGTGGATTTTAATTCCTGAGAATAATTCGTTAAAAAGTCTAGGGGGTATTATTGATTCTCTGTCACTGGTAAGAATGCAGGGTGATCAGGGATATTTACCACAAATCCCAGGAGGAAAGAGTTCCATCCTTGAAACAATGGCATCTGTGTGTAGGTTTCCCTTCCCACTTCATCACCCTTAAATTAACTATAGATGCTAGAAGGATATTGATTGCTCACAACATATAAACAACCACTTGTTGGACACCACATTTACTTGATGTACACAACACTTTTGGACAAACAGTTCAGGTATTAACTCAAGATCTGTAGTTACATATATATATATAGGTGTAATAAACACTATGCATTTTCAGACAGGCATGGGAATGATATGCAGTATTACAACATAGTACCCAGTGACCCCAGAAAAAAACAAGGTTATTACAAACAACACAACAACCACAATTTGGTTCTGCTAACTTGACTCATTGTACCTAGATAAAATCACCTTGGTATAGGTGCAGAAACCAACATATATATATTTGTTTCTGACACCATGTACAATTATCATATTTAAAAATAATGAGTTGAGGTCAAAATACTATTTACCTTAACCATCATTGGTTCTACCTCATTACACAATAACACTCTTTATATGTCATAGAAAAAAAAAACACACACATGAAAACAGTTGATACTAATAATTAAATTAATTAATTATAGTGTTCATTTAGGCATTGCGGATGGGTATTCCTCTCCAGTGCAAAGCAGTTAATGTCCATAATTATCAGTGCAGAATTATACTCAGTCATTTTCTACTCACAGTATGTCCACCGAAGTTGGCTGGCGAATGTTTCTAATCCATAATCCAAGAATAGAATTATACATAAGCACATATTCTCTCCATGAGACTGAATTTAAGAATACTCTGTTGCCATTTGGGCTGTGTTCCAATTGAAATTGATGCCTAGGTCTATCATACTTTCAGGAGATGCAACTTAAGCTCTGCAGAAGGTTCTTCCCTATCTCATCTTATCGATGAAAAGATGACGACTGTCCAACAGCTCGGTTTATGTTAACCGTTTCCCAATTTAGTTCAAAAGGCTTTGTCACACACCCGGTTCATGTTGATAGGCCATCCCACACTTGATGATGGGCAGTTAGGCTGACATGGGACCAGCATAGAGTTCTCATTCATTCCATTTCTGTGTAGAACATACAGTGGTGAATCATTCATTTGGTTTCATCTGAAGATTCTGCTGCAGGCATGTAACTGAAGAATATTACTCCACCACATATCCAGGTTTGCAAGCCATCAGGTGATTCCTTTGGTTGCAGGCGTAAAGGCATTTACTCATCTAGCTGCTTTCATATGGTTCTTTTGATGGTGTTCAGGTTTTGGACCTTGAGGTAATCTGGTGTAGTTATGGTTCAGATGTTCTGAAGTTGGTACATTTGTTTGTATTGGCTATAATGTTGTTTCAGTGTCTCTTCCCATTTGTTTGAGTTGGTGTTCATAGCTAGAACTTGAGGTTGCATGGCTGGAACCTTATGTTTGACTTTTGCAGCTGTGAGATGTTCTTTCGAAGACTTATCCATTGTGGATATTAACTTGGTAATCCAACCAACAGTTGAAGGTTACTCACTGTTGTTAGTTTTAGTAACTTGAAGAAGGATTGTCCCAGTTTCACTGACTTGGTTGAATGATGAGGCCATTGGTGATACTTCTCAGAAGTAACGCAAACGATACACTGTTGTCAGTACTCTGATGATCTTCATCTTTGTAGATTATTAGATCTTGAAGTCCATCCTGGATATTCCTACTAAAATAGGACTTAATCACTCACCCAGTCAGTTGTCTTCTAATTTATCTGTTGCTCGCTATGGAGCTATTGAGTGCCGCAGTAAACATTGAGGTATTGCTAGATCCAGACTATGGTTTGGACATTCACTTTATGGCTGTTTACCCAGGATCCAGTGTTAGTGATATAGTCCCACCAAATTCAACCACCACCTGCTTCTCTTCTATAGAAAAGGGATGACAAGAATACAACACAAGCATTAACCTACTGTGTTATGGTAAAAGGTTTACAACACAATTACAAACACAAATACAAAACACCAAGGGGAGAAGGGGAAAGGAGTGGGTGTCCATGTTCCACTGTCCCTCATTGCTGAGTAGAGCCATTCTGACTCTTCATAGTGAGTAAGGTATTTTCTCACTTATATTTTGTTCTGTTGTTACTGGGACTATTGGATGGGTGAAGTCATTCTGTCCATCCAACATGTTGATATTGTCTCTCTCATTACTTGAAGAGAATAGCCTATACAGAATCCCTGTGGTTTCTAATGCCGCGTCTTCATTTCGGCACTATAATCATCACTAGGTCAAGACTATTCACTATTGGCTTCTTAAGTACTGACATACATATGTATTCTTACATCAACATCCTCTAATCCCAAGGTGCAACATTAAAATGTATATTCCCACAGTAAAAAGTAACAATCAGAACAAAGAAAATTCTCATACCAGAAAAAGACATACATGTACATTTCTCTGATATTAAGTACATGATACTCATACATAATAATTAATCATAATGATGATGCAGGGAGCCTAGGTTTTTGAATTATCTTCATGAACTAAAACATCCATTGTTTTCCCCCACTGCGTACAGCACATGAGGATAGTAATCGCTGTGATATGTTTTGCCAATGACTGCTATTATTCGGAGGGTATTTATAAGAATAACTTATGCCGCATGGTCCAGTCTTCTGAATATTGCAAGCAATTTATTCACATAAATCTTCGCTTCTGTTTCTACTACGGTGAGGCGATGCGGAGTGAATCCTATCCGAACATACATTTACATCACGCGTTTAATTGTTCATGAATTTATATTCAAACATGGCCTGTCCCTAACACTATTTTATGAAATGATTATATGTTCAACCTCATATGGAGTGGTTACTAATCTGTTAACAAAAGAATGGTACTAAAATTTAGCACTATATTTCCAAGTTACAGATTATAATGTGGCAAAATATTTTATCCCCTGACTAAGTAAGAGTCAGGAATATGCGTAATCATTTGTATGTCCCCGCATGGATAAAACAAGTTCAGAGACATCCTTACCAGTGCATTTACACTACATAGGATATTTGAAAGTGGCAGACACCAGTTCTCTACTTGTGCAGTATGAAATCAAGAGTCTGCTCCTACATTGAGAAAATGTTTCTTTAAAGTCCAATCTCTACAGTACATAAATTATTTGCAGATTTCTAAGCATTGATAGGGATATATAGTTCCATTGCATAGAAGTTATTTTTCATAGGACTATGAAATTGGCAGAAACGAGTTTTCTTCTCTGAAGTATGAATCAGGAGTCTTTCCTAAATTGAAAAGAGTTTCTGACATGAGAGTTGATACTCTATGTACTACAGTACACATACTATTCATAGGTTATAAACACTATTTAGTTAGATATAAGTTCATAATGCCTATAAAAGATATTAACATAGGGATTTGAAGACATAGGAAAAATTACAGCGTGGCGCCCACCTGTGTTTCCTTAGTAAACATCATCCAGCCTGGTTTAAGAGAATTGTAACTAATTCTTAATTAAACATACTGGTCAATGTAATACATAAATATATCTTAATAATGTAGATAACATACCAATAGCTTGAAGAGAATCATGGTTTTAAAACAAACTACCTTCTCCCCGAAGGGAAAGGTCGACTTTCTTGTCTGTTCTCTTGACTAGAAATGGCCGCTTCAGTCTTTGTTTTCCCCCTCGCCAGGACTGGCCAGATAAGGGAGAGAAAACAAGCCAAACTAAATTTAGCTGTGCCACGGTCAGTCTATCGCTGTTTTATTTTCTCCTACATTAAGTAAGTTACTTAATCAGTAATTGTAAGGGTTTGTTTATTTTTAAGGGAGTCCATAAATAGGAAAGGGTAGAGACGTTTTTATTATATTACAGTGGCTTCGCCCAGCTTCTGGCGCACAGTAACTTAAAAGAATGTCCTTCCACACACCATCCATTATTTTTAATGAAAACTGTTTTTAATCACCCACATGACTGTAGATAACTTCTTTAAGCATAAAAAGATGAGTTACAATGTTATGCATTATGCAATATTTTTATGAAAACTTTGAAAATGCCTTAAAGATTATATCATTATTTATTATAACTCATATGCCTGTAAATAACTATAAACAAAGAGTTTATAAATCTTATGAAAACGATGCAACAATATGACTATAAAGTACATAGAAATGTTTTAAAAGTTATGCCCCTTGAAATAACTTTTCTAGAGTTAAGTCCCCTTGCTATATAGAAATTATAATGAAAAATGAAATATTAAATTTTAGTAAGTAAGTAGCCAATTGTACACTCAAAATCTATGACAGAAAGTTGCACAGGAATGAAAAGAAAACGTGCAGAAAATTTCATCTCAATCGGATGGACCGTTCGCGAACGCATAAAGAACGGTCGGACATACATCGTGTTTTATATATATAGATGACGTGAAAACATGAATACTACTTTGGCAGGAATACCAAGTACATATTCACTGATACTATTCAAATGTTAAGTGTGGTATCTCTCTATGGTAGTCTAAGATTGTAAAGGAAGTCATTCTGTTTGAATAGCAAACTGTATTCGACGAACAATAATCGATTGCCCAAATATGTCGAGGCATTATGGGTTACAAGATTCTAGCCGTTGTTATGCAAACAGAAGGACTTTCCTTCAAATATAAGACCATCTTGGGGTTAACGTTCAATATCAGCCACTATGTACTTGGTATTTCGGCTAAAAAAAATTATTCGTTTATTAACTTTATATGATACATAATTTTGGAGTGCGGGATGCAGTGAAATATCATCATCATCATCATGAGCCATGTCGATAAGTGTGCTAGATCATGTTTCGCGGTCTTACACTATCACCAGAGTTGTGGATCAGATATGTGTTCTTGTCTCTGTCTTGCCATATGGCCAAGCCATGCAAATATTTACTTCTCTGCCTTCCCTTGTTCTTTTCTCCTCAATCTTGCCAGTTGTCACCAAGTTCTCTAGTTTATATCTTCTCGTAACGTTTGCACTCGCTTCCCACCCCCCCCCCCCACCCCCCACCCTCTTCTTTATTTAAATATGGCCGTCTACGTTTCATTTCTCTAACCAGCATACGTCATTCTTTATTGTATTTATGAAATGTTGCTACTTTCTTGAGCTTTCTTTCAGCTCTAGTTCATCCAGCAATATGGGTTCCGTTCATTTTGATGTTACATTTGAGTATATTCTATCTTCGTCTCATAGTTAGATGAAGTTGATGTTACATTTGAATATATTCTATCTTCGTCTCATAGTTAGATGAAGTTGGTTTTACATTTGAGTATATTATATCTTCGTCTCATACTTAGAAGACGTTGATGTCACATTTGAGTATAGTATAGTCTATCTTCGTCTCGTATTTAGATGAAGTTGATGTTATATTTGTGTATATTCTTGTCTTTGTCTCATATATAGATGAAGTTGATGTTACATTTAGTTATAGTCTGTCTTCGATTCATACTTAGATGAAGTTGATGTTACATTTGAGTATATTCTGCCTTTGTCTCATATTTAGATGAAATTGATGTTGCATTTGAGTATATTCTGTCACCGTGTCATATTTAGATGAAGTTGATGTTACATTTGAGTATATTCTGCCATTGTCTCATATTTAGATGAAGCTGTTGTTACATTTGGGTATATTATATCTTCGTCTCATATTTAGATGAAGTTGATGTTCAATTTAACGATATTCTGTCTTAGTCTCATATGTAGATGAATTTGGTGTTACATTTGAGTATATTCTATCTTCGTCTCATATTTAGATGAAGTTGATGTTCCATGTGACTATAGTCTACCTTCGTGTCATATTTAGATGAAGTTGATATTACTTTTATGAGTTTATTCTTTCACCGTCTCATATTTAGATGTAGTTGATGTTACATTTGAGTATATTGTGTCTTTCATTTCAGGCCCTTGTTATGTTTGTCGTCAGCTTACTTTATATTGTTTCTTTACTTCCGCTGGCTTTAAACACAAGCATAGTCCATACACCTGTTACTGCTTCTAGTGTACTGGGCTGATTTTAGCGTTGGGATTAGCTTTCCCTATTACCAGTGTCCCTCGCCATCAGGCGAACTCACTCCGACTTCTGAGATGACTTCTGAGTCAAGGAAGAGAAGTCAAAAATGTGTATCATACTGACCGGTGTAGGGGTTAAACTCGCTACCTCGGCATCCGCACACCGGATGTTTCAGATCGAGAGCTCTTATCCATTCGGCCAAGCTGACCTACTCGTCATTTTATGAATGCTAATCAATACTGAAGCATGTATTTACTCAGTACTTTGATGACACTAATAGCTTTATCAAACGTACTTTAAGTCAGCTGGCCTTCACCCCTTTTGAAAATCAGATCAGTCATGCAAGAATAGTTCTACATTCGTGAAGAATTATTGATGATGAAATTATATATTTATGTAATTATGTCTGAACAAACTCAACTTCTGGCTGACTGTTTGAACCAGGTGCTGCGTACGAGCTTGCGACTGGTGAGAATTTTAATACATATGTGAAACCCATGTGACCCTTGACCTTGCACTTCCTACTTTGGTGTTGTCACGTGCTCTCTCCCATTTCATTTCTAATGATTTCTTATCAACTAAAACACAAAAACGATATGTCTTCTTTGTTACTGAGAGAGTTATTTGTTTATGTTTTGTGAGATACTAAGCATGAGATAACTCACAATGTTCTTGTCAAATATTTCCTACTCTTAAGCCGAACCATGGCAGGGGATGGATTGTCCGACACAAACTCACGAAAAGAAGCGACATGAACAAGTGGTAACAAGTCCGCGCGGAGTAAACAATATAAAGTAATACAAAGTAATTCAGCTTTACAGATCATAATTACGAAACATACAGGATATTGCGGCGACTAGCCTTCATCAGCAAACAAATACACACACAAACCACGACATAAAATCACGGAGAAGATCTTTCAGTGACTACATTAAGGCGGAAGATAAGAGGTAGATGTAAATCAGAAGGAGAAAAAAGACAGCTAGAAGCGAGTTAGAGGAAGTAAATACATTTAAAGCACAAAGAAAATCATACGTTTCCGTCCCTTTCCCTGCTTTACACCCTTGGGGTTAGGTGGAGAATGCGGAGTAACAGATTGAAAACCCATATGTGGAAATAATGAGATTGCGGCGGGTCGGCAGGGGTTCTGGAAGAATCTCAAAACTGAGAGGGAAGACCAGGAGAACATTTAATCAGATAGTGGTGGGAACGATTAATAGTATGACTCTTCGCTGGCTGTTGAACGAGGGGACTGAGCACGTATGGGAATGTCCTGAGTGCAGTGATGTCGGTTCTTGACTTAACTCAACTCAACTCAACTACACCCTTGGAGGGGGGGGGGGGGGGGGGGCTTTTCGGGTCATGCCTTCGAGGTGCCTTTCTCCTGTTGTATCTATTAGAGAAACGTGTCTGGGGGTCATGACCCGGAGAGGTCCCGCTCCCTGAGGGTGTGAAGAAGGTCAGGGGGCCGATTTGGCAAGTGGAGTTGTAGGCTTAGTCTCCACTGGGAGTTACAACGGAGGAAAAACGACAAGAAAGTGATATATTATCTGCAGTAAGTAAATGAATCATACTTCAGCTGAAACAATTCAAACACATAGCCATGGGTATTGTTAGAATGTGGGACATCCGTTACTCCGACATTGATTTCACATTTAGAATACACTCTTTCTGTTTCCACAAAACAAACTGGAACCACCTAGTTACTAACACCAGATTATCCAATCCAATCCAATCTAATCCTTGGTACGAATACCCCCGTTCAGCCTTCGATTTTTCTACTTGGCTGTAAATGGGGTGTTTATGGTGTGACTTGTAGATTGTCTTTCGTACTTTGTGCTGCTTGTTGTCAGCTTCCCGGCTTCTGCTGTGTTGATTGTGTTCATTCCTTTCTCTAGGTTTTTAATGTCTGGACAGAGTCGCGCACTTGTTGAGGCCTGGAGTAATTGTGGCCCCACCCCGTCATATGGTGCTGTTTCTTTCAGGGAGTTTTACCCTTTGTCGTCTCTCCTGGTGTTCCTTCTATTACCTCGTCATGAGTTGCCTTTGAATCTTCTCGGTGTTCGCCAGTCGGATCTTGGTGGTGAGCGATATCGTCCTTCCTCTGTTGCTTCTTCTTCTGACTGTGTTCTTGCATCTTCTGGATCGAGTGTGGCTATCTGGGTGTTGAACGGTGCTATTATGTCTTGTAGAGTATCTGATGTCCTTTCTGTCAAATCCTGTATTTTTGATAGCTGGTCTTAATTCTCAGCCTTTATAGCAGCCATTCAAGCAACATCCAGCTCAATCTTCTGCTGGACTTGCTTCAGTTCGTCCATGATGCGCTGAACGGCCGTTATCTGCGTTTCTTGCACCTTGACATTATCTCCCTCCATGTTTTTGAACTGTGTTCTCAGGTCCTTCAGTTGGCCTTCCAGTTGTGCTTTGTCACCAGATTATATATTTGAGCAATCGTTTATTGTTCGTCACATGTAAAGGTAACAAAACCACATCCTGGACCAGCTGTCCACCAAGGCTTGTGCCTGGTCTGCCCAGCCATGACATTTAATCTTTAGGTTGCATTTCCTGGCACCAGGATAAGGCTTGTGTCCTCCCAATTACGCCCCTCTGCACAACATCCAAACTATGACCGTCCATGAATGTGGATGTCTAGTTGGTCATGCGTCGAAGTGCACTTGTTAGAGGCGCAGTTGTCATTTGGAGGTGACAGGTTCGAATCCCGGTCGGTAACTACAGCTTTCAACTTGTATATTGTCTAGTGCGTTCTTTAGTCTCTACTTCTGTCTTTTACTTCGATGGGTGTCAAACAATATATGTCTGTTTATTTATGTTGTCTAGTGCACACTACCGAACATAAACTTGCCAAGATATCATAGTGGCAGCAATGCTGGTGTTCACTACGATGTCCTGTAAAGGATATGCAAAACAAAAACAAACAAAAAGTGCGCCCTATAGTGCCTACTTCTGTCTTCTACTTGTGCCAAACAATATGTGTGTGTTTATTTATGTTGTTTATGTTGTCTAGTGCGTGCTCTAGTCTCTACTTTTTTTTCCCTTCTACTTCTATGAACACCAAACAATACATATATGTTTATTTATGTCTGTAAGCAACTGAATTAGCTTGTTTGAGAAAGTTCTTTATTCTTTCCGCTGCATTACATGTGAAATCTTCATTCTAGAATTTATTCCAGCTGGATTCATTGTATCCTGAAATGCGACATGCTTCTTGAATACGCATGACTTGTTCCTTGTTGGTTTGAATCTCCTTTTTCCTAGCATGAATCCTTTTTATATATAGTTGTACTTCCAACGGGTGAATTCGTTCTCATGTCCTACCAATGTACACTGCAAGTTCATATTGTGTACCATCAAATAGACACGTGATAAATGTGTTCACTTGACGTCCATACTGTGTACAATCAACAAAACATAATAAATATACCGTCATATCCCACCCTGTACACTGATCGTTCACACGCTACCTTTGACATTGTATGTTCATATTGTGTACAATCTTTTTTTCTGCATATCTCTTACAGGACGTTGCAGTCAACATTATAATTTTTCATCTGTGTTGATGTACTAGGCAAGATTACGCTCAGTAGTTTGCCATTGCTTTCAGAGCGACCAACTCATATATCCCTAAGTTACCAACGCGGCGAGAACCGCTACCGATTCTCGCGCAGGTTCCGTCACTCACTAGAATATACGGGATTACAGAGAAATACGTTAACTCTTAGGCCAGGGAGACCGGCTGTGTACCATCAGGGCACATAATAAATATTTTCTCATATACTACCTTGTACATCCATGTTCATATTGTGTACCATCAACAAGACACATAATAGATGTACTCTCATACCCTACTCCCTGACACTGCATGTTCATAGTACCATCAGCAAGGTACGTGATAAATGTTAGATCAGGCAATACAATACGCATCAGTGCTTCGTGAGTTAATTGCTTGCTTGCTTGCTTGTGTTCGTTGGCTTGAGCTCCAACGCCAAGTCCTGTATGTCGGATGAAGACATCCTGTTGTCCAACATCAGTGTGATGGCATACAGGACCTGAGTTTTGCGTGAGTATCCGTTGTCCCATGTCTGACTTATTGGTGTGCAGACTGGTGGTTCCTCGCCGTACAGGCAGACACTCTTCGACTTCGGAGGAATCGGCGATCCTACTGACTTTAGCCAGGACCCCGAAGGGACCTGTTGCCCAGGACGCTCGACGAGGACGCGTCAATAGGTCTTGGCCAGTATATAACCCGGCCCTGGTGCCTTGGAAACACCTCTGCGTCCCATGAGTTAATTAAATTAGAGATGGTTTGGTTGCTCAGATGAGAACCACAAAATTGCATTATATATTGTGTCGTCTCTTGGTGTCGTGATTACAATGTAAAGAAATGTACAAACAACTGCTTTGTATTTTGTGTCGTCACTTGATGTCGTGTATACGGTGTAAAGAAATGTACATACAACTACATTGTATATGTTGTCATCTGTTTTGCTATATGGCAGTGAATCATGGAAGGTAAATGAACAACTTAGGAAGAGTTAGGAAGCAACAAAGATGTGGCTCCTGAGACGAATGTTGGGAATACCGTGGGCTGCCAGAGTAAATAACAAACAAGGCCCGAAAGATGCTAATGAAACTAGAACATTATATACAACAATAAGACAGAGACAGGCAGCTGTCTTCGGTCGTGTGGTGAGAAGAGGGGCATTGAAGAACTTCGTGACAACTGGAAAGATCAGTGGGAAGAGAAGCAGAGGCAAACCAAGATAAATAATGCTGGATGGATTGAGACGCTGAAATTGGGGAATATCATTGGCAGAGTTGATTTATAACATCAAATACCGAGATCTGTGGAGAGGCATGAGCGCCTGTGCCAGCTGGCATGGAACATGGTGTAGTGACTTAAGCTTTTAAAATGCACAGATAATTCCATTATATATTTTGTTATCAATAGATGTAAATACAAAAGATTACAAAGCTGTACAGACAATTCCCATTACAATTTGTAGTCAATCACCCACTGTCTGGACTATCTTCTGGCAGTCTGAATGTCTCCTGATGTTGACAGAAGCAATAATATCTGCCAATCGGAGTCAGCACGACTGAGTGGATAAGAGTGCTCGCTCTTAAACATCCGGTGTGCTGAGGTCGAGGTAGAGGGTTCAATCCTTACAGTGGTCAGTTGGGCTAAAACGTAGGACACACTGACATTTAAGGTCCATAACTAGTTGTGATAGTTTTCCTGAAAACAGACATGAAGAAGAAGATATTGTAGATTTAATTGGTGCATCTTCGGTGTTCACGTGTGATCTTTCTTCCTAGGTAACGAGAAAGGCGAGAAGAAAGTGTTTGACCTCTATGGCCGCAAGAAAGAAGCCGACGTCAAGAAACCTGGAACTTTGCATGCCTACATCCGGTCCAGCAATGACCTCACTGAACTTTAACCTTCTGTGTGACTTCGTTTAGAATCTGTTGGAAGAACTTGTTTGTGACCTGATATGTATGTAAATAATTTTATATCGAAAACAATACACTACGAAACTTAGGTAAAATTGATGAACGAACGAACGAATTAACTTTATATTCGAATAGTCACAAATTGGCCTCGCAAGCCCGTCTTACTTTCCGCCCTTCCGTCACTCATCTTTCGTACATCAATTATCTATTGTGCATCATACATTCACATAGGAAAAAAACAAAACAATGTCAAATGAAAGTTGTGAACATAAACAACATGTTATGAGACAGACAGGCAGCCAGGCACAAGTGCACACGCACCTGCACAAACACATGCATACAATCCTGCATACATACTTAATCATTTACACAAACTGTCACAGTTATGCAGACACTCAACAACGCACAAATACACACTCCCTCGCATACTTAAAAAAAAAAGTCGCTTAAAAGTCGACAGGGTCGACTTCATTGCACGGGGTTTTATCCCATATGGTTCGGACTCTTTTCGCAGCGCGGAAAGCGTCGCACAAAGCACGAACTCCGTAGCTCTAGCGAGACCCACAGGAGTCTCCGAAAAATTTCGCTCGTGAACCGAAGGACGCGGCCCGGAATCGAACCCACAACCTTCGGAGCCCGAGTCAAATGGCTTGACCACTTCGCCACAGAGACTCCCTCGCATACACATATGCTCACCCACAATCGCAAACAAAAAGCGGGGAAGAAACAATGGAAAGGCTAAGAGATACCTGACTGACTTGGCCGTGTGGTGTAGTCTGAACAAGGACACGACCTGATCCAGAAATGGTGATCATGTCAGATGAAAAACCATGACCGCTCACGCTTATCAGCATCGCACATGATGATAGTAACACTCAGGGATGAAACGATGTTTACATTTGTCAGAAGCTATATAGGAAAATGTCTTTCTAAAGACACTGTTTGCAGTGTGAACAATTCTTTACAATTATAAATTTAGTTTAGTTTAGTTTAGTCGATGGATCAACATCAAGGCACACGGGTGTAACCCATAAGTGCTCCGTTCTCCTCCAAACTCAAACCTGAGTCTGGAGAAACTCAGCTCTGTGCACGAACTCCGTAGCACCTGTGAGGATCCTGAAATACTTTGGGTAGATGTTTAACTCGAAATTTTGCCCGGGCAGCGCCGTTAGGCTACACTTTTTCGATTTCCAACTGCCAAGGGATTTTTTATGTGCGCAACAATACACACGGGCGTCCGATCTCACTACCCAGAGACCAGGGGAAATTTTATAACTGGAAGTTCACTTTAAAAAATAAAAATCCCGGTCCTCAACGGGACCTCCAGCACTCGAGGCGGGCACCATACCTCGAGACCACGCATCCCCCAAACAATTATAATACATTGCTAGGTGCATGCTTTCCGTCGGCTATTTGTTTATCAAAGCATATACAGATTGCAAAGTTATTTAACATGGAGAAAGTTAAATGTCTTATGTTATGTTGTTATGTTATATTACGATATGTTGTGTTATGTTATGTTATGTTGAGTACTGTAACTGATTCGTCAATTATGATTAGAAAGGTGCAGACAGACATGCTTTGGGTAGAGCGGCAGACTTCACGTCAAAAATTGCAAATAGAGAGCAACTGTGGAATTTTCCCCCATGACACGCTGGTGTGGTGGGAAACGAGTGGGTGGACAGATTGGCTGGATCTGCATCGCTGGGTGGGATATTGGTGCAGGATAAGGCAGGTGTGTTGGGGAACATTTGGTGTCTTGTGGACAGTGTGCCTGGAGAGAATAGTGCGGCAGAGAGTGGCCAAAGGATCTGATAGGTACTCAGTTTTCCGATGAAAAGAAAAAAAGGCCAGACGGACACATAATCACACTGCTAATGGTACCATTAGTATTGGCGTTCTTAAATAGTAAATAGAAAATAAATCGCATCATACACTACAATAGAAAATAAGCCGCAGCACAAATTACAATAGAAAATAAACCCTGGCAGGACTATCACAGATTTCATAAGCCTTAGTGAACCGAGGAATAAGTGGCCTGTCTGTTCCTCCCGTAGCAGAGGACGAGAGCGGGCATCAAACACTCGATCCACCGCGCGCATGTCATTGCCAGAGCAACATTCTAACCGTCACATTAACACGCCCGCTGTCTGCAATAGAACATGAGGACAAGTATTGAGAGAGTTGATCATTGCCGTTTCATGGACATGAGAATGCAATGCTGGCTACATTTGTTTTCTTCTCGTTAAGTCAACTACAAGTGAAGTGAAAGCTTTTCTTTACTCTTGTTTCACGAACATATTTTTTTTTAATATTTTTTTTGCGTTCACTCGTTTTGAACTCCAGCGTAGTAAATACTCGTGCTATTACTTCTAGTGCACTGGGCTGATTTCTGCGTATGGATTAGCTTTTCTTATTACCAGTGTCCTTCGCCATCAGGCAAACCCACTCCGACTTCTGGGGTAATTTACGTCCCCAAGTTAAGGGCGAGGAGTCAACATTATAGTCCAAATGACAGGTGTATGGTTTGAATCCGCTACCTTGGCAGCAGCACACCGGAAGGTTAAAATCGAGCGCTCTTAACCACTCATCCATGCTGTCCCCCAAGGCCAGCTTGTTTTACATGAGGTGTCCAGTTCTATTCAACTTTAAAAGTGTATGGCGCAACACCAGCAAAGGGATATCAGTACACATTTAGATAGTATACATCTTTCCTATGTCAACCTATGGGTGCCAATTATGGACAATGTTACAATCACTAAAGAAGAATATCAAGACTTGAGACCTAAATGTTGCAGAATAATATGTCTACAATGCGAGTGTCAACAACAACGGGAAGTAGAATCTGTCAGCTTTACTAGAACATGTCCACAAGTGACAAACCGGCCGTTGTGACCAAAGTCTTCATCAGCACACAAACAACAAACACACGCCGGTACAACTACATGGACAAACACACGCTGGTACAACTACATGAACAAACACACGCCGGTACAACTACATGAACAAACACACGCTGGTACAACTACATGAACAAACACACGCCGGTACAACTACATGAACAAACACACGCCGGTACAACTACATGAACAAACACACGCCGGTACAACTACATGAACAAACACACGCCGGTACAACTACATGAACAAACACACGCTGGTACAACTACATGAACAAACACACGCCGGTACAACTACATGAACAAACACACGCCGGTACAACTACATGAACAAACACACGCCGGTACAACTACATGAACAAACACAAGCCGGTACAACTACATGAACAAACACACGCCGGTACAACTACATGAACAAACACACGCCGGTACAACTACATGAACAAACACACGCCGGTACAACTACATGAACAAACACACGCCGGTACAACTACATGAACAAACACACGCCGGTACAACTACATGAACAAACACACGCCGGTACAACTACATGAACAAACACACGCCGGTACAACTACATGAACAAACACACGCTGGTACAACTACATGAACAAACACACGCCGGTACAACTACATGAACAAACACACGCCGGTACAACTACATGAACAAACACACGCCGGTACAACTACATGAACAAACACACGCCGGTACAACTACATGAACAAACACACGCCGGTACAACTACATGAACAAACACACGCCGGTACAACTACATGAACAAACACACGCCGGTACAACTACATGAACAAACACACGCCGGTACAACTACATGAACAAACACACGCCGGTACAACTACATGAACAAACACAACATGGACACATGAGGCGGCTTCAAATGTCAACCTTAAAATTGTTGTAGAAATTACAACAGCCATGCCATTGTCTAGTAACCTGGTAGAATTGTTGGAAAGGATGTCAAGAGTGCCAAGCACGTAGTATCACCGTGCAGACGAAGACGATGACGTCATAACGACTGTTTAAAGATTGCCGTCTCGCTTTCGACGTGCACCAAAGATTAGTAGCGTTCTGTTATCCGTTTTGTTTTTAAATTATTATTATCGGTAAAAGTAGCGAAGCCTACAGAAATTCATCAGCGAATGAAGGGTCAGTAGGTGATGCATGCCGGTCAGTCCAGCAAGTGTGTGGGTGGAGTAGGAAGTTTCAAAACGGCGTGACCTCTGTGGCAGACTGTTCGGGCCGATGAAGGGTTACAGCAGGTGGTGCATGAGTGGTTACACACGCGACCAAGGACATTTGTTTTTATAGGAATCCAAGCACTGTATTGGTGCTGGAGGGCTTGCATTGAACGTAGTGGTGACGCCATGGAAAACTGATACATTTGTTCCTTACTTGTTCAGAATATCTTCACACACAAAATAAAAAAAAAATTAAATAAAAGAACATCTGAGATTTTTATTTGAAGGTATGTGTAATGACCACACATCTGCTGAGATGTTATGGTCTCGACACGTGTGTAGCTCAACGCCAGGTGTGTGGGTGATGGAAATGTAATCAAGTTTAGGACACGGTGGACCTAGAAGATGAGAACTGTTGACATGTTACCAAATGTGAACATTGTAGAAAACTTGATCATAAACAACACCAAGTCTCGGACAGGACATACTTTGGTTGTATACAAGTTCATACTGGTTTAGACAGAATAGTAACGGAAACCATGGTTCCTGGCAGAAGAGGTCATATACCCAATACACTCCGTGTTGTAGAACCCTCAGTCAATCATTCAGGTGCCATCTTCTCAACGAAGGTTGGCTGCAATGGATCTCCAACATATTATGTCTCTCGCCCTTATTGTACATTCTGTCAGATTGCTGTTCGTTCATCTCTTGATGTTACCTTTCCACTGGTATCGTTGTCTACCTCTTCCTCTCTTGCCTGCAACCTCACCCTCCTGGTTTTTACAACAATGTTATGTCTTGTAAGAGCTCTTGACTTTTGTAACTGTCTCAAGCACAGGCATATGCAGTTTGTTA
Organism: Cepaea hortensis; assembly: GCA_963921405.1. Classification (NCBI taxonomy): domain Eukaryota; kingdom Metazoa; phylum Mollusca; class Gastropoda; order Stylommatophora; family Helicidae; genus Cepaea; species Cepaea hortensis. The sequence goes on from OY992876.1 coordinate 519,521,088, forward strand.
TGGTTGTTAATATGTCAAGGTATGGACTGTGATATGTATAAAGCAAAATTGTAATGTAAATGTGTATATGTTTATTTGTATGTGTATCTTTTATATATGTATGTATTTATTTCATTTTCGCTCAGAGAGCAATGGCAAACTACTGAACGTAAACGTTCCAAGAAATAAAAAACAGTCAAAATTGCTGGGGTTGACTGCGACGTCCTATAAAGGATACGCATCTAATTTTAACTAAAATCGTTAATGACAGTCTGACTATCAGATTAGTGCCCTTGTTGACCAGGTTACAGTTGTCTGCTCCTGAAAGCTGCTTGTGTTAATCCAGCTAGCGGAGGTCAGCTTGGCCGAATGGATAAGAAGGTTCGTTCTTAAACATCCTGTGTGCTGATGCCGAGATTGCTGAATCAACCCTTTCAACATAAAAATGTTGACTTCTCATCCTTGACTTGGGGACGTATATTACAAGTACCTCAGAAATCAGAGTGGGTTCGTCTGATGGTGATGGACACTGGTAATATTAAAAACTAATCCAGAAGAAAAATCAGTTCATAGCACTAGAAGTAATAGCATGTGTATGGACTATGTTTGAGTTCACAGCGAACGCATAAGAAAACAAAAAGAACTAGCTGGAATGACAAACGAACAAGTCCTTTGCAATATCACAGAACAACGAAGAAGTCAAGTCATGCAACAGAAATAGGTTCGTTGCGTTTGATGTTCCTAAAGATTATTCAGAATATTGTGAATTGTAAAATAACTGCTTGTCTCAAAAAATAAAACAATTTATTATTTTTAATTTTCATATCCTAGTGTAAATAACAAAAAAATAATTGTTGTTTTAAAGTGTTGCAGAAACTATGTGAATTACAATAAATGCTTCTTCTAATATTATGTGCTTTGTTGCTGCGGCTCTCTGTTTGTCCACAGCAATCACTTATCCAGATTGTCCCCCTTGCCACAATGTCATCATGTTTAGCATCTTCTCTCTCCTCTCTCTCTCTCTCTCTCTCTCTCTCTCTCTCTCTCTCTCTCTCTCTCACTCACTCTCTCTCTCTCTCTCTCGCTCTGTGTGTGTGTGTGTGTGTGTGTGTGTGTATGTGTGCGTGTGTGTGTGTGTGCTTCCTACTGTCCTCATTACTTGTTGTTTTTCTATTCATTTATTCTTCGTCTTCTCTTTCTTCAGCTCCTCCTCTACATTCTCCTTCTATTTATTCTTCTTCTTCTTCTCTTCCTCCAGTTTCTTTTCTTCTTAATCTTCTTCATCTTCTTCCTTGCTTCCTCCTCCTGTTCCTTCCTCTTCCTTTCTCCTCCTCCTATTTCTCGAGGAGAATTCGAACACACGAAAGCTGGCTGACAGACAAGAGTGCTTGCGACTACGGCACATCTACTCCCGAAATACGCAACACTAAATGACAAGTATGTAGATATTGTCGTCTGCCCCATCACTGCTGAGCTGTCTCAGTTTGACCGCCCAATATTTACATTTAAGCAGTTTACTTTCATTTATTTTATTACCTCCCCTTGTATTAAATATTCGTTTCTTGGGTTCCTGTAAAACAATTATGTCCCTTTTAGTATTTTTAATTTTATTTCGTTGCATGTCCTTCACAGGACGAAGCAATCAACCCCAGCATTTGTGCTGTTGGTGATTCCTGGGCAAGTTTTACGTTCAGTAGTTTGCCATTGCTTTCTGGGCGACCGGCTCCTATACCTTTTTTGAAAACACCAACACCGCTGTGTTTCGAACAGGATTTACAGAATTATGAATCGTGTCCGTAAAATCTTCGCCACGAAGACCCAATTATTATTATTAATTAAAATCAATTATCTCCTTCAAATAAAAGCAATTGTTATCAGGTTAGAAACCAAACATCTTCCGTTATATTTGTACATAATTGCATGAGCTTTGCAGGACTTTGCAATCACATCTACCCTCCATTGGTCGTTTGTAATTTACCAGGAAATTGTACGTTCATTCGTTTGGCAAAGAGTGGCCAAGAATACGTGTCAGAGATTATAATAAAATTCATCTACGCTCTGCGGATAAGATAGTATTGATGACGGAAACTGCAAAATATCTTAAGCTTCGTTTTGCCTTTGTAGTAATAGAGAGAGCAAAACAAGGGGCTTTCCTTGAAATGAATATTGATAAAACAAAATCAATAGTTATATGAAAGAAAAAGATGACACGAAAATGTGAGATAACAATAGAAGGGATCATGCTTGGCGAAGTTGATAAATGTAAATACCTAGGGGCAATTATAACATCAGATGAAAGATCTACAAAGGGAGATTACTACAGGATAGGACAAGCAAAAGCTGTATTTCAGATAATCAAATGTATCTTTTGCATTAAGTCACTATAATTTAATGTAAGAAAGAGAGTGCTAAAATGCTATATAGTATGGCAGTGAATCTTGGAACGTAAATTAGAAAGATCTGAGAAGCAACGTAGATATGGTTCCTGAGACGAATTTTGCGAAAACCATGAAGGGCCAGTGTATATATATAAAAAAAAAAAAAAAATAAACAAACTATTGTCTGAATGAGGCTAATGAAACTACAAGAATATTATATTAAACAATGCATGATGAGAAGAGAGTCATCGGAGAACACCGTGACAACTGGACAGATCAGTGGCACAATAAGCAGAGGCAGATCAAGAGAAATTATGCTGGATGGACGACTAAGGTGGTGGAATGAAATATATTCAGCAGAGTTGATCCATAACACTAATGACATGAATATGTGGAGAGACATGAACGCCACGCCAGCTGGCAGGGCTCATGATTGATGATAGTGATGAGTTTGCCGAGCTTTCTGACCGAGAAATCAACACTAAGTCTATCTGAACGGCGTGTTAAACGATCCTAGAATCAACAATTGTTGCCATGGTGTGTCTAGTTGTACCTAGCCCTACGCGGATCTTGATATAAACATACCTTCCCCCCTTCCCCCAACTCAAATTAGCAAAGCCTTAGGACTAAATTCAAGTACTGGTGCAACTATAAAACTATCTGTGCCAGACAAATTACTAACTTGCACAAATGAGAGCGACAACATAACAGGTTGCAAATTAGCGGCAGGAGAAAGAATCATGGAGTCATGACGCGGTAACTGAGATAGCCCCTATAGACTGTTAAAGAGATCAAGCGGTCGAATTATCTGATGATCGGTAGCTTTATGCCATGCTGGCTTCATGGTGAGTTTTGTCATTATACATCATCACTCACCAAGTAGCTTGCCTTGCGCAGAACTTCCCCTCGTTACAGTCTTTTGAAATGTCTCTCGATCATAAGCCAGCTGTCTTGTCTCTGTCACTGTAATATGTAATCTGTCTGCCACTTCTTGAATCCACCTACATCGTCGTCTTCTTCTTTTCCACTTTCTTGGTACGCTCACTCTCTCTCTCTCTCTCTCTCTCTCTCTCTCTCTCTCTCTCTCTCTCTCTCTCTCTCTCTCTCTCTCTCTCTCTCTCTCTCTCTCTCTCTCACATTACTCAAACATTAGGCCTAATCATTGATAGAAACCTAACCTTTAATCCCCATGTTCAAGCGCTCATTAAACAAACAGCGAAAAAAGTCTATCAACTCGCCAAGATTAAAAACTTCCTTGATGAGGACACAAGGAAACTATTCTATACTTCTCATATACAGACACACTTTGACTACTGCTCTACAATCTGGGACGGTTGTTCTAATTCAAACACCAAGCGACTTTACTCACTCCAGAAACGGGCCATGAGTCTAATTTATAGCAAACATTTATCTGACAATCCTAGCCTGTATAAACGCCTTCAGTTACTACCATTCCGCAAACGCCTGCTTTTCAATAAAGCTAAACTAATTCACAAAATCCTGCATCGGAATGCCCCAAATTACCTTTGGCCTTTGTTTAAATATAATGCTAGACACAGTAAACGTTTAAATATACTACACATTCCGAAGCCTAGGATTGACTTATACAAAACAAGCTTAACGTACTCTGCATCTCAGCTGTGGAACAATCTTCCACAAGAAATCAAAGACATCACCAATCCCTATTCATATAATCGCAAATTATTCGAACACTATCTCAGTACGGATTACCTTCCCCCTTAATAATTGAGATAATAATAATAATAACAAAACCCTAGTATAACAGCCAATCACCTTTTTGTAGGCCAGTATATTCCACATGGCTAATAACAAGTGTCAGACCATTATCTAATATTACTGTGTCGTGTACTTTTGATGTTTGCATTTTGCCCATGCCTTTATAATGCATATCTTTTATATTGTTACTGTTCTTTGTTAGCCTTGAATGATATGTGAATGAAATAATGTATGAAAGAGAGTGATAGAAGGGCAGAAGTTTAGACGGGCCTGCGTGCCCAATTCTTAACCCTTTGAAAATAAAGTTTGTTCGTTCGTTCGTTCGTTCGTTCACTCTCTCTCTCTCTCTCATTCTCTCTCTCTCTCACTCTCTCTCTCACTCTCTCTCTCACTCTCTCTCTCACTCTCTCTCCTCTCTCTCTCTCTCTCTCTCTCTCTCTCTCTCTCTCTCTCTCTCTCTCTCTCTCTCTCTCTCTCATTTTTCTCCATTTTCTTTACAATTTTGCGACAGTGCTCACGACAATCGTCACTGTATGTGTGTGTAAAGTGTGGGAGTTTGATCATAATAGTAGGTTGGGGATGGGGGAATGTGTGTGTGGGTGGATTCGTGACGTGTGTGGGTGGGCTCAGGATGTGTGGGTGGGGGGTGGGATTGTATGGGTGGATGCGGGATTTGTGTGTGGGTACGTGCGGGATGTATGGGTTGGCGGGGAAATGTGTGTGTGGTTGGGGATGTGTGTTTGGCTAGGTGGTTGTGGGTGAGTGGGTGGAGGAGGGTATGTGGGTGGATGATTGTTGGTGGGTTATGGGATGGGTGGGGATATATGTGTGGGTGGGGAGATGTGGGCGTGGGGGATATGTGGGGGTGGGAGATGTGCGCAGGTGGGGGTGGTTGTGGGTTTGGGGATGTGTGTGTATGGGTGTGGGATGTTTGGGTGGATCGGTGGGGAGTGTGTGTGTGGGTGTGTGGGTGAGAGATGTGTGGTTGAATGTGTGTAGGGGTTTGGGGGATGTGAGTGGGTTGGGGGAGGAGTGCGTGATGGTTGTGGTTGATGGATTTGGGGATGTGTGTGTGTGGGTGGGGGATAAGTTTAGCTGGGTGGGGGTGTGTGTGGCTGGATGGAGGATGTATGTGTGGGTAGTGAGGGTGATTATAGTTGGGGGATGTGTGGATGGGTAGGAGATGTGTGGGCAGATGTGTGTGTGTGAGTGAGGGATGTGTCTTGGGATGTGTGTGGGTATGGTGTTGTGTGGGAGGGGAGATGGGTGTGGATAAAGAATGTGTGTGTGAGTAGGTGGGGGTGTGGTTGGGTGTGCGGGTGGGTAAAGGATGTGTGTGAGGGTGAGGGATGTGTGTTTAGATGGGTGGTTGCGGTGTGTGAGAGTGGGTGGGTAGATAGGAGATGTATGTGTTGATGAGTGGGTGAGGGATGTGTGGGTGTTAGTGGTTGAGGGATAAGTACGTGTGTCTAGGGATGTGTGAGGGGGTGAGTGTATGGGTTGGGGATGTGTGTGTGGGTTGTGTGTGCGTGGATGGGAGGTGTGTGTTTGTGAATGGGGGATGTATTGGTGGGTTGGGATGTGTGTGAGGGATGTGTGTATGGGTGGGGAGATTGTGTGTGGGTGGGGATGTGTGTGTATATGGGTAGGGGTGTGTGGTTAAGGGATGTTTGGTTGAGGGATGGGTGAGTAGAGGATGTGTGGGGGAATAGAGGATATGTGGGTGGGTGAGTGTGTGTAGGTTAGGAGATGGTGGGGATGTTTGTAGGGGTGGGCTCGGGATCTAAGAGTGGGCTGGGGGAGATGGGAGATTATGTGGGTGGGTGCGGAATTTGTGTGTGGGTAGGTGCGGGATATGTGAGTTGGCGGGGGGATGTGTGTGTGCGTGGGGGATGTGTGGCTGAGGAATGTGTGTTTGGCTGAGTGGTTGGAGGTGTGTGGGTGGAGGAGGATTATTCTGGTATATTTGTTTGACAGTGAATCTGTTGATTGCATGTATTATTCTGGTACATTTGTTTCGGCGCTAGCTCGCTTTGAACTCAAGCGTAGTCCATAATCACAACTTCTAATAGTGCTGGACTGAATTTTTCGTGTGGATTCGCTTTTCCTATTAACAGTGTCCCTCGCCATCAGGCGAACCCATTCCGACATTAGAGGTACTTGTAATTAACGTCCCCAAGTAAAAGACAAGAGGTCAACATATTTAGTCCAATTGTCCGGTGTAAGGGTTGAACCCCTTACCTCGGCATAGCACACCGGATAGAACACGCGTTCTTATCCATTCAGGCTATGTTGACCTTCATATATATACATTTGGATCCGCGCCCGTGCTACGGATTTCGTGCATTGTGCTGACATTCTCGTTGTGTAAAATATGGGAGGAGCTACAGCTTTCAATGTTTATATTCTCTGGTGCGTCCTCTAGTCTCTACGTCCTTCTTCTGCTTCTCTGGGCGTCAAACAATACAGTGTGTGTTTATTTGTGATCTGTCTTAGTGGCCTCAAAGTGTTCCCCAATTTATGTCCTGTGTAAAACGTGTACAGCATTAGAACCGACCAATCATTTCTCTTCTTTAAATGTTTCTGAATATACAGGATACAGCATTTACGGTCCTAAATGTTACAGATCCTATTTGTTGTCTGCAATCAATACTGTATCATCTGCATATCTAATGTTATTGCTGTTGTCTCCCCAAATGGTGATTCCTCTCAAAGCATATATCATCATCATCATCATCATCATCATCATCATCAACACCAAGTGCCTTGCCAGCTGGCATTGGCTTTCGTGTCTTTTCACAGAGTTCGGTCTCTGTTGTTCCGAATCAACTCTGCTGATGATTTTCTCCATGACACCGTCTCAGTCCATCCAACATCATTTCTTTTGGTCTGACCCTGCCTCTCTTCCCTTTGATCTTTTTAGTCGTTACGACGTTCTTAGGCAGTGGCGTGCAGAGGTTCTTTGATATCCGGAGCCAACCCCTTGATTGGATGCCCCTAAATTGTTCTTTCCCTAATTCATTCCTTCTCCCCTCCCACTGCACTGTGCTGCCCCCTCTCCCTAATTGGATGCCCCCTCCTGGCTGGATGCCCGGGGGCCGTCGCACCCCCCCCCCCCCCCCCGCCTCTGTTCTTTGGTGTCTCTCTTCTCATCACATGACCAAAGAAAGTTTATTGTCTCTTTCTTATTGTTGTACATAATGTTCTAGTTTCATTAGCCTCTTTCAGGCAGTCGTTGTTAGTTACTCTGGCAGTCCAAATAATTCGCAACATAAGTCTCAGGTACCACATCTCAGTTGCTTCCAAGAATATAGAAATTCGTTTAAAATACACGACGACCTGCTTGTCGGAAACTGAAAGCGACGTCTAGCGGCAGAGGTCACGGCTAATTTATGCAGATTACCCCTAGTCGATCGTCTGCACGGTTTGAGAGAGCGGCCGGGCTGTTGGAAACACGTTTTCTTGGTTAGAATAATATCATCTACATCTGTGCACGGGAGGAGCATTTTCTTTTCTAACGGTAAGGAACATGTTTGTGGATGTTGTTTGCGTTTGAGAACGTGTTGTAGAGATGAAGTGTGTTTGCAGCGAGAACACGGCGTTGTGCCGGCTCTACGGTTCTGCTAGAAGAGCGACTTGAGGAGAGCTAGATAAGACAAGAGAATGAGTTGTTGGGAGATAGATTCGTGGAACTGTATAAACTTATAAAGCTGTGAAAATACAATGGGTAAATAAAGAGAAGTGGAATTGTAAGCTTTACAAGAACGCAAGCATACCAGTAACACTTCTGCTGTTTGATTTATGTACTCTTTTCTAGACTAGAGGGAGAGAATACTTAAACTATTCAATTCTTTCACCTGCAGCCAAGTTGCAGAGTTCTAGTTATTGGCTTGTAGTACAATTACAATATATATAACAACAATAGTTTGGAGATCACACGTTAGATCCTCCATAACATGACGTTGCGTGTTTGTATAGTACGATTCTAGTTCTATTAGAGCTTCGCTTCTCTTTTTAGCAGACGCCAAATATGTTGCTTTAATAATCACAGTGCAAATCTGCTAAGATGTGCATTGCTTTTCCTCGCGTGATATTTATTATTACATTCTTTTATTGAATAAACATTGTTCATCAATATTGAACATAAATCGATTTCGTCTTGGGATGACCACTCGAGCGTGAAGGCACACTAGAGAGGGAATCATTACAATATAATTATGTTAAAGAAGTTATGCCCATATTTATTACAGGGCACACTCACCAGTGAAAACTAGCGGGCGTTTGAAAAGAGATCAAAAGAAGATAAGAGATGGGCATTTATGCCGTAATAAGATGGGATTCTATATAGAAAGGCAACATCAGCTTTCCTTGGAAATTAGGCTATACAAGTGACTTGTGGAGTCATGTGTGTACAGTATGGGAGTTGGCTTTCACTGCAGAAATATAGAACCAAGGATCCGGGCTTGATGCATATGATGATCATGTGCTATGCCAAATGGGGTAGTCGTTCATGTCTCTCAGCAGATCTCAGACTTTGGTATTCTGCATCAAATCTGTTGTTGATGTTCCCCCATGCCACCCTATCAGACCACACAGGGTCACTCTCACAGTCTTCCTCTTCTACAGCTTATCTTGCCAGTCAACACAATGTCTTTCTTCTCATTGTATGACCAAAGAACATGGTTTGTCCCTTTCTTATAGTTGCATATAATGGTCTAGTTTCACTAGCCTCTTCCAGAGAGTCACTGGATTCTCTGACTGCCCAAGGTGTTCACAACATTCGTCCCATGAGCCATATATATGCCTGCCAGCTATTCCTAATTTGTTCATTCACATTCAGTCATGTACTTCCGGTCTAGTGTGACAGGCTGTTGAGCTGTTGAGGCCTCTGAAGTATGTTTGCTTCTGGCTAGTCACATGAGCCATATCCCTGCTGCCTGCAAGCTGTTCCTAATTTGTTCCTTCGCATTCAATCATGTACTTGCAGTCCAATGTTGGGAAAAGGCTGTTGAGCCGTTATGGCCTCTAAGATGTTTTTGCTTATGGCAACGGTTTGCTTATGGCAACGGTTTGCTTATGGCAACGGTTTGCTTATGGCAACAGTTTGCTTATGGCAACGGTTTGCTTATGGCAACGGTTTGCTTATGGCAACGGTTTGCTTATGGCAACGGTTTGCTTATGGCAACGGTTTGCTTATGGCAACGGTTTGCTTGTGCATTTTGCCCTGTTGAACTGGTTGTGCATGGTTCCGTCGCCCAGCTACTGAGTTAAGTGCATGGAGGACACTGTGAGCTGTAGATTTTGTGCGGAATGCTGTTACATCTGTGGTTTGTATATTAAACTGCATGTCAGAAAAATGACATTTTAGCGGTGGCTGATCTAGCTGATTTGCCTTATACAATAATGTGTGTGCACCTGCTGGCTTTCTAGTGGCTGCTGCTCACATCAATGATGAACTTAATTTTAGTGGTGGAGTGTTGTGTTGGCACTCTGGCAGTGGCCTTATACATGTATGCCTGTGCATGTTGTTGGTTTGTTGGGACTGTTGTCTGTTCCACTTTTCACATGGGACAGTGATGTGCATTTTGTGTGATATTGACTGGCACAGAACAGAGCATTATGGAGTGACCCTTTATCGTGACATTGGAACTGTAACTAGCGACTAGCGTATACGTCATACAGTAGGACAGGCTGATATAACATTTCAGTACCCTCTTTTTGACATTCAATCAAAGTGACGTATTTGAATACACATGGTTTAGGAAAATCCTACTTATGTGATATAAAGATAAATATTGCAAATTCCTTTGACTGTCAGAGTAACTAATATCGCTCGCTTGAAAGCGGCTAATGAAACTAGAACCTATTTTTTTTTTTCATATCCTATTTACAGGACATCACTGTGAACACCAGCACTGCTGTTGTTGATGTCTTGGCAAGTTTACGTTCAGTAGTCTGCCATTGCTTTCTGAACGACCAGCTCCCATACCATCACGTTAAAACCCAGCGCAAAATGGTCTCCTGCCAAATCGGTCACAACTGTGTTTTGAATGCAGGTAAGAGGCATTACGAATCGCATCCTAACGCCTTTGCTACGAGACAGCTTTCTTTGGTCATGTGATGAGAAGTGAAGCATTGGAGGATATTGTGGAAAAATCAATTTTAGGCTAAGAGGACTGTGACAGTGGCATGGAGGAATTTCATAGACATACTTGATCCAGAATACCAGAGACCAAAATCTGTGGAGAGATACGTACGACTACGAGCATGTGATGGTGATGATAATATAAAGAATACAAAGTCTGCCTATGTTAGAGACAAAGTTACTTCATATGCACAACATCAAAAACATCTGTTGTCACTGATGAAATGTCAAGAACCTTCCTGGCTTTGACATGTTACACTCACGACACACTTTCAAAGGTAGTTCTTTATGAAACAGCTGAGCTCAAATGGAGATGAGGAAGGCAGAGAAAAATCCTGAAGTGGTAACATTAAAGAATGGAAAAAATGCAAGTAGAAAGGAGGCGCTCCTAGATGAGATTAATTTGGAGAAAGCTGCAGTGAGTCCGGATCGCAGATTGTCTTCCTTTCACAGAGGGACATTTCCAGAATTGATACCTGGAATGTTAGAACTACGTATGAATCGGGGCAAAACAGCACAGATAGTGGGGGAGATGGAATACTAGCATTTTAGGATTATGCAAAACAAGATGGAACAGGGCAGACAAAAAGCTTGTAACCATAGGTGAAACAGTGCTGTTTTCAGGCCATACAATACCACATGAAGGCCATCTAAAGAGGCAGAGAAGGCACTAATAGAATGGGAAACAATGAGTTCAAGAATAACAATAGCAACATTTAGAAACAAAGAAAAGAAATAATAGCTGTCTAATAAAAGAGGTGTAAAGATAATAGCTGTCTGATAAATGAGGTGTAGATATAACAGCTGGCTGATACAAGAGGTGTCAAGTTAATAAATGCCAACTACAGAATAGTAAAGATAATAACTGTCTGATACATGAGGTGTAAAGATAAATGACTGATACAAGATTTGTCAAGATAATGTCTGATGCAGAATAGTAAGGATAATATTGTCTGTTACAGAATATTAAGGATAATACTGTCTGTTACACAATAGTAAAGATAATAGCTGTCTGATACAGAATGGTAAAGATAACAACTGCCTAATAATAAGCTATCAAATCATTCAGATTTAAACTAACACATGTCTGACAGAGAAATATTTAAAATAACTGACATGTAAGTTACATATAACAGCTGTGTTCCTCATCATTACCATGTAGCAGGTCTTTTACTGAAGATCCCTCTCATCACAGACTCTCTGCTACTCACGATCCCTCTCATCACAGACTCTCTGCTACTCAAGATCACTCTCATCACAGACCATCAGACAGACTTTCTTTTACTGAAGATCACTCTCATCACAGACCATCAGACAGACTCGCTTTTACTGAAGATCACTCTCATCACAGACCATCAGACAGACTCTCTTTTACTGAAGATCCCTCTCATCACAGACTCTCTGCTACTCAAGATCACTCTCATCACAGACCATCAGACAGACTTTCTTTTACTGAAGATCACTCTCATCACAGACCATCAGACAGACTCGCTTTTACTGAAGATCACTCTCATCACAGACCATCAGACAGACTCGCTTTTACTGAAGATCACTCTCATCACAGACTCGCTTTTACTGCAGATCACTCTCATTTCAGTCCATCGGGCAGACTCTTTTACTGAAGATCCCTCTTATCACAGACTGTCTTTTACTGAAGATCCCTCTCGTCCCAGACTCTCTGCTACTCAAGATCACTCTCATCACAGAACATCGGACAGACTCTTTTACTGAAGATCATTCTCATCAGTCGAAATGCCTGGACTTAACATCAGTGTAAGAATCGTAAACAATCTAGATATGCTGATGATACCGTATTAATAGCAGAAAGTGAGCAAGAGTTAAAAACCTAGTGGAACAAGTAAACAGGCACAGTGCAGAATGTGGCTTAGATATTAACATCCTAAAAACAAAAACTGTGATAATTAGCAATAGAAAAGAATGGTCATCAATGAACATCACAGTAAACGGGGATATACTAGAAGAAGTAGAAAGAAGAAGAAGAAGTAGTAACAAGTTTCGTCTATCTTGGACATATAATAGTAGATGATGGCAGAAGTGAAATAGAAATCAAAAAGAGAATAGGAATGACCAAAAATGCTTTCAACAGCATGAAATCAGTATTAACATCTAGAGAGATTAATAACGTATTAAAAATAATAATTGTCAAATGTTACGTATATTCAACAATATTGTATGGCGCGGAAGCCTGGACATTGAACAAACAACTAGAAAGTGGAATAGATGCCCCTGAGATGTGGATATACAGATGAATATGTCACATTTTATAGAAACAGAAACAATCAAATACAGAGTTTCTAGAAAAACGGAATGAAAAGAGAGTTTATGAAAGAAAGAAATAAAGAGTCAAGTGAAATATTTCGGCCACGTTAAAATACACAACACTCTTATAAAAACCATACTGGAGGGCAAGGTTGCGAGCAAGAGGTAGACAACGATACAAGTGGGAAGATAACATCAAGAGATTGACGAACATCAGTCTGACAGAATGTAGTCAAGGCGAAAGACAGGCAATGTTGGAGATCTATTGCAGCCAACCTTCATTGTGGATACAGCACCTGATAGATTCACTCTCATCACAGACAATCCGACAGACTCTCTTTTACTGAAGATGAATCTAATCACAGACCATAGGACAGACTCTATTTTACTGAACATCACTTTCACCACAGACCTCGGACAGACTATTTTACTGAAGATCACTCTCACCACAAACCGTCGGACAGACTCTATTTTACTGAAGATCACTCTCACCACAGACCGAATCGGACAGATTCTGACAGATTGCCCGCCTCATGCATGCTCATGCCAAGGGTGTCTGTAATGTCCTGTGTCCACGGTTGCATTGGTCGACGCCAGCCTCTTCTCCCGGAAACCATGTCTTCTATTACCGTCCTTTCTAACCCACCGTGACGTGTAACGTGCCAACGCCGGGCGGTTGCTGTGGCACATATTGGGAGAAATTAACAGTTAATATCGTGAACAGATTAAACATCTGATACAGAAGGATGTCAAGGAACATGTGTCTAGCACATAAGAGGGGCTAAATTAAACACCAGAACAGAGATGAATACAATGTTTTTCGAGGCTAACAAAAGTGAATCTCATGTTGCTTATGTTGCTTGGAGCAGACACAATATTGCGGATTTGTTGGACCGGGTGAAAATCTCCGGGAAATTCAAGAATCGATTGAATCGGGTAGGGGATTAGCACTCGGTTTGCGAGAGCGGTAGTCGTTTGTTATTCAGTGACATATCGTGAGTCACTTTGCAAATATTGCTCACGTAGGAGCGCGCCAGGCTGTGTGTCGCGGGTAGATATTCCGAGAACTCGCCTGTTGCTGGCGGGTGTCCCGGGGACTTCGATTAGCGTGTAATTGTTGTATCGATCGTGATCAGGGAAATCACGAGTGTGTGGAACAGGTTTTTCTCTAATAGGGTAGACGGGTCGCCGAGGAGCACTTAGTGGTCTCATAACACATTTGAGTTTTGGGCGTTAGTGGAAGACTGTGAGAAATGCAGGTTAATGTAATAGTACAGTTGACATGAATGGGCGTTTATTGTGAGTACGTGCAGATAATAAAGAACCCGTTTACAAGCTTTAAGCCGTGTTAATCACATCGTGTTAGGACCATTGTTTTAATAGCCCAGATTAGCAGTCCAGGGGTTACAGTCATTATCACACCGGTCGCTTTTGCTTCCCAAGGCATTCCCTGGTCCCAGTTTTAGGCTGGGTAGACCTGGGAGTCCAGATCCATTTTTTTAAACATCCGCCTGCATGCGTACCAGAACCCATGCCCGCCGGCAGGTAAGGGTGTAGCCACAAGGTCACCGCAGCTCCCACGTGTAATGATGGTTTAGCCTGGTATTTGAATTGAACAGAACTACATGACCATTTTTATCGCTTGTGAAACAATCACAGCTGTCTATATACTTGTTCACGTAGCATTTTGTTCAACTCAATGACCATTTTTATCGCTTGTGAAACAATCACAGCTGTCTATATACTTGTTCACGTAGCATTTTGTTCAACTCAATGACCATTTTCATCGCGTGTGAAACAATCACAGCTGTCTATATACTTGTTCACGTAGCATTTTGTTCAACTCAATGGCCATTTTTATCGCTTGTGAAACAATCACAGCTGTCTATATACTTGTTCACGTAGCATTTTGTTCAACTCAATGACCATTTTCATCGCGTGTGAAACAATCACAGCTGTCTATATACTTGTTCACGTAGCATTTTGTTCAACTCAATGACCATTTTTATCGCTTGTGAAACAATCACAGCTGTCTATATACTTGTTCACATAACACTTTGTTCAACTCAATGAGCACTTTCATCGCGGGTGAAACTATCATGGTTATCTATATACTTGTTCACGTAGCAATTTGTTCAACTCAGTGCATGAACTCCGTAGCACATTGTCAATGTCAGATCCCAATGTGTATGCCAAGATAGCACATGCTATAATAACCTGTTGTGGGTTGTTTTTCTGATTATGGCGTTTTAGCAGGTCAGCAGTTTATCCTACGTTCATTTTTGCGATGTAATTTGTGTTGACGTTGCGCTACAACACACACTCTCCGGGTATTTGTTTTTCTTTAGCACGCAACGTCGGACACTTTTTTTTTTTGGGGGGGGGGGGGGGGGGGGGGTTCGCATATCCTTTACAGGACATCGCCGACATCAGCATCTTTCAGCTGATTGTTGATTTCTTGGCAAGATTACCCTCAGTAGTTTGCGATTGCTTTCTGAGCGACCGGCTCACATACCCCGTAAGTTACCGACGCGGAGAGAACCACTACCAATTCTCGCGCAACGTCACGTTACTTACAAGAGTATACGAGATTACGAAGAAAGTCATGTAACCTCTAGACCAGAGAGACCGGCCGTCGGACACTAGACCTTCAGTTATTCCGCTCATTCCTCTCCGTGCCATCTGCTGCCCCAGGACCGGGCGGGTGTAACATCCTTTGGTGGATTAATTTGCCTGCAAGTGGACCCGGTGTCTCTCAAGTTATAAATGGACGCTGTACCCAGTACATCTCCAGTTATAAATGGACGCTGTACCCAGTACATCTTCAGTTATACATGGACGCTGTACCCAGTACATCTCCAGTTATAAATGGACGCTGTACCCAGTACATCTCCAGTTATAAATGGACGCTGTACCCAGTACATCTCCAGTTATACATGGACGCTGTACCCAGTACATCTCCAGTTATACATGGACGCTGTACCCAAGGCTTCTCCAGTTATAAGTGGACGACATACCCAGTACTTCTGAATTATAAGTGGACATGTCCTTGTTGAGTTATGATTGGACACCTTATTCAGTACTTCTCGAGTTATAAGTGGACGTCTTACCCAGATCTTCTCGAGATATATGTGGTCTGGTCGCTGTACTTCTTAACTATCTCTCTCCCTTCCTCCCTCCCTCTCCTCCCTCCACCCCCCTCCCTCTCCATCCCGGTAATCTTTACTCGTAGTAAACCACACATCACTTGAAGTAATTCAAACACGGTCTTAATGTACCAAACTCCACTTAGAGTAGTTTCAGCTGTTGAAACTCCACAAGTCCAGATTAAATAACATGTATGGCTCGCATTCCACTCTAGTTTTTCTACAAGTGACCCCTGGTCATCTTTGTGTTGAGGTGTGGTGCAGTTTTCACCTATACTTCCATCTTATAATTTGATAATTCACGAGCTTTAAATTACTGTTACCAGTTATAGCCAGAAATGTGCCCCCAAATATGAGCATGTAAAAAGACGGGAGTGATTTGTGCACCTTGAAGTAAGCACATAAAGGTGGACATGGTAGCAACTGTCCGAGAACCGCTGATGTAGAAAGCGAAATAACACTGCAGATATAAGGTTGAGACACGTCCCCTAGGTTACGGCTTATAACCTGGATTGATCCTCCCTCCCTCCACTCTCTCTCTCTCTCTCTTTCTCTCTCTGTCTGTCTGTCTGTCTGTCTCTCTCTCTCTCTCTCTCTCTCTCTCTCTCTCTCCATTCCGTCTCTCCCTATCCTTTCCTTCTTCAGTCACTTGCCCTCTCTCTGTCTCTCTCTCTCTCTGTCTGTCTCTCTCTCTCTCTCTCTCTCCTACCACTCTTCTCTTTTGCATCTGTCCCTTTTTCTCTCATCTACCTCTCTTACCCCCTCTCTCTCTCTCTCTTTCTCCCTTATCCTCTCTCCGCGTTCTCCCCCTCTCCTCTCTCCCTCTCTCTCTCTCTCTCTCTCTCTCTCTCTCTCTCTCTCTCTCTCTCTCTCTCCTTCCTTCCCAATTCAGAGCAAAGGTGGCAGTAATTATTCTCTATCCCTATTTCAATCAGCCGTGTAGGCTATGCCGTTGCCTCCTCATACCCCTAGCTGTGCAGCTATCGGAACTGATACCCAGGCACATCGCGTGTTTATATGTTTGTGTCCATGGCAACGGTGTGTGCAGTCTTCTGACTGGTTTTCCCCTACACCAGGTGAGGGACAAGAGGTGTGGCAGATCTGGACTCGACGTGTACAGAACTATACAGGCTCGAGCAGGCCATGAGGCTGGTCAATCAACACGGGACGGGCACGAAGAGTCGCTATGTGCTATGTGCCACTATGGAGGAGATGGCAGCACCCATGGACGTGTCATGAGTGCCAGCGTAGTTATCTGAGCTGAGCATGGCATGACCTTCTCTACCTGCGCCGGTAGAAGTGGAGCAGCAGATCTGGACCATGTGTGTTTGAACATCGTTGCCACAACCCGTGTAGAGCGCATTACAGTCAGCGTGGGATTACCAACGTTTGGGACCTGAACTGATTAATGCCACGGGATGATTAATCGTCTTAAACGATTTCCCGTATCTGCCATGGGCTTATATATCGCCGGAATTTCGACATTGCGTTATAATACAACATGCAGGTTAGCATATTAACAACTTTTAAGTCATCACGGACACACCCCATATTTCCCATTTCCCGCCATCCATTTAGGTTTTGTCGAATCTATTATTTGTGTGACACCGAATCTGTTAAACACTTACAGTATGTGTATGCTGCTGTCTGTAGTTCATTCACAACTAAACAATATGAACTTAGGTTGATCTTCTAGGCAATATTACCTTCATTGGTGTGCCATTGCTGAGTGTCTCTATGAACTTAGGTTGATCTTCTAGGCAATATTACCTTCATTGGTGTGCCATTGCTGAGTGTCTCTATGAACTTAGGTTGATCTTCTAGGCAATATTACCTTCATTGGTGTGCCATTGCTGAGTGTCTCTATGAACTTAGGTTGATCTTCTAGGCAATATTACCTTCATTGGTGTGCCATTGCTGAGTGTCTCTATGAACTTAGGTTGATCTTCTAGGCAATATTACCTTCATTGGTGTGCCATTGCTGAGTGTCTCTATGAACTTAGGTTGATCTTCTAGGCAATATTACCTTCATTGGTGTGCCATTGCTGAGTGTCTCTATGAACTTAGGTTGATCTTCTAGGCAATATTACCTTCATTGGTGTGCCATTGCTGAGTGTCTCTATGAACTTAGGTTGATCTTCTAGGCAATATTACCTTCATTGGTGTGCCATTGCTGAGTGTCTCTATGAACTTAGGTTGATCTTCTAGGCAATATTACCTTCATTGGTGTGCCATTGCTGAGTGTCTCTATGAACTTAGGTTGATCTTCTAGGCAATATTACCTTCATTGGTGTGCCATTGCTGAGTGTCTCTATGAACTTAGGTTGATCTTCTAGGCAATATTACCTTCACTAGTGTGCCATTGCTGAGTGTCTCTATGAACTTAGGTTGATCTTCTAGGCAATATTACCTTCACTAGTGTGCCATTGCTGAGTGTCTCTATGAACTTAGGTTGATCTTCTAGGCAATATTACCTTCACTAGTGTGCCATTGCTGAGTGTCTCTATGAACTTAGGTTGATCTTCTAGGCAATATTACCTTCATTGGTGTGCCATTGCTGAGTGTCTCTATGAACTTAGGTTGATCTTCTAGGCAATATTACCTTCACTAGTGTGCCATTGCTGAGTGTCTCTATGAACTTAGGTTGATCTTCTAGGCAATATTACCTTCACTAGTGTGCCATTGCTGAGTGTCTCTATGAACTTAGGTTGATCTTCTAGGCAATATTACCTTCATTGGTGTGCCATTGCTGAGTGTCTCTATGAACTTAGGTTGATCTTCTAGGCAATATTACCTTCACTAGTGTGCCATTGCTGAGTGTCTCTATGAACTTAGGTTGATCTTCTAGGCAATATTACCTTCATTGGTGTGCCATTGCTGAGTGTCTCTATGAACTTAGGTTGATCTTCTAGGCAATATTACCTTCATTGGTGTGCCATTGCTGAGTGTCTCTATGAACTTAGGTTGATCTTCTAGGCAATATTACCTTCACTAGTGTGCCATTGCTGAGTGTCTATATGAACTTAGGTTGATCTTCTAGGCAATATTACCTTCACTAGTGTGCCATTGCTGAGTGTCTCTATGAACTTAGGTTGATCTTCTAGGCAATATTACCTTCACTAGTGTGCCATTGCTGAGTGTCTCTATGAACTTAGGTTGATCTTCTAGGCAATATTACCTTCATTGGTGTGCCATTGCTGAGTGTCTCTATGAACTTAGGTTGATCTTCTAGGCAATATTACCTTCATTGGTGTGCCATTGCTGAGTGTCTCTATGAACTTAGGTTGATCTTCTAGGCAATATTACCTTCACTAGTGTGCCATTGCTGAGTGTCTCTATGAACTTAGGTTGATCTTCTAGGCAATATTACCTTCATTGGTGTGCCATTGCTGAGTGTCTCTATGAACTTAGGTTGATCTTCTAGGCAATATTACCTTCATTGGTGTGCCATTGCTGAGTGTCTCTATGAACTTAGGTTGATCTTCTAGGCAATATTACCTTCATTGGTGTGCCATTGCTGAGTGTCTCTATGAACTTAGGTTGATCTTCTAGGCAATATTACCTTCATTGGTGTGCCATTGCTGAGTGTCTCTATGAACTTAGGTTGATCTTCTAGGCAATATTACCTTCATTGGTGTGCCATTGCTGAGTGTCTCTATGAACTTAGGTTGATCTTCTAGGCAATATTACCTTCATTGGTGTGCCATTGCTGAGTGTCTCTATGAACTTAGGTTGATCTTCTAGGCAATATTACCTTCATTGGTGTGCCATTGCTGAGTGTCTCTATGAACTTAGGTTGATCTTCTAGGCAATATTATATTCATTGGTGTGCCATTGCTGAGTGTCTCTATGAACTTAGGTTGATCTTCTAGGCAATATTACCTTCATTGGTGTGCCATTGCTGAGTGTCTCTATGAACTTAGGTTGATCTTCTAGGCAATATTACCTTCATTGGTGTGCCATTGCTGAGTGTCTCTATGAACTTAGGTTGATCTTCTAGGCAATATTACCTTCATTGGTGTGCCATTGCTGAATGTCTCTATGAACTTAGGTTGATCTTCTAGGCAATATTACGTTCATTGGTGTGCCATTGCTTGTTGAACCAGAAGTCAATGCTAAAGTCCAACTTGATGCCGGTGTAGCGATTGAACGCCCTATCTTACAATCAGCGCACCGGAAGTTTCAGAACGAGCACTCTTGTGCTTCCGGCCACGTCGACTGATTTTCTGTAAAATGTTGACCCGCCGGATGCAGTTATTGTAGGAACCCCTTGTTGTGGAATCTGGTTCAGCCAATGGCGGTCTGGTTACGGTGTTGGCTATCCCGTGGTAAGTGAGCCATATGGGACCCTGATGGAGTGAGTCCCGGTGGCAAGTTGGACCCTGATGGAGTGAGTCCTGGTGGCAAGTGGGCCATGAGGGACCCTGATGGAGTGGGTCCTGGTGGCAATTTGGACCCTGATGGAGTGAGTCCTGGTGGCAAGTTGGACCCTGATGGAGTGGGTCCCAGTGGTGAGTGGAACCTTTATGGAGTGGGTCCCAGTGGTGAGTGGAACCCTGATGGAGTGGGTCCTGGTGTCAAGTGGGACCCTGAGGAGTGGGTCCCAGTGGTGAGTGGAACCCTGATGGAGTGGGTCCTGGTGTCAAGTGGGACCCTGATGGAGTGGGCCCCAGTGGTGAGTGGAACCCTGATGGAGTGGGTCCTGGTGTCAAGTGGGACCCTGATGGAGTGGGTCCCAGTGGTGAGTGGAACCCTGATGGAGTGGGTCCTGGTGTCAAGTGGGACCCTGATGGAGTGGGCCCCAGTGGAACCCTGATGGAGTGGATCCCAGTGGTGAGTGGAACCCTGATGGAGTGGATCCCAGTGGTGAGTGGAACCCTGATGGAGTGGATCCCAGTGGTGAGTGGAACCCTGATGGAGTGGGTCCTGGTGTCAAGTGGGACCCTGATGGAGTGGGCCCCAGTGGTGAGTGGGACCCTGATGGAGTGGGTCCCAGTGGTGAGTGAAGCCCTGATGGAGTGGGTCCCAGTGGTGAGTGAAGCCCTGATGGAGTGGGTCCCAGTGGTGAGTGGGACCCTGATGGAGCGGGTTCCGGTGGCAAGTTTTACGTTTATTAGTTTGCCATTGATTTATGAACGACTGGCTCACATACCTTTCCTTAAGAAACCAACGCGACACGATCCGCTGCCGAATCTCGTCACTACTGCACCTATATATGCAGCACTGTGTGTGAGACATTGGTAGTTAAGCGTGGCGTGAACATCTTTCTCAAAATAACGGAACGGAGAAAGTTGGGCTGTATGCGTGATATTACAGAGTTCTTATGTCAACTTGCCATAGAGTGCTCCACGGAATGGCATGCCATCGGTGAGTTTATTTGCTTGTGACCTGGCGGGCGAGCAAGACGCGGCAGCTCCTGTTGAGAAAAAACCAATACGTCGATAAACAGTGTTATTTCTGTAGTAGGCTGCTGCCTGTGTGGCATACCCAGAAGCTGCTGGCCTGGAAATCTGTGTCACTGAGCCCAGGGATCGATGTGTCCACGCCTGACGTCATTAGCTGCTCGTGTCACAATATTTGTCTTTTCCTGTGACATACTCTCAAGTACTCTTTCACATTCTCTCTGTCACTCTTTCTTTCACTCTCTCTCTCTCTCTCTCTCTCTCTCTCTCTCTCTCTCTCTCTCTCTTTCTCTCTCTCTCTTTCACTCTCCTCTCTCTCTCTCCCCTCCCCCTCTTTCACTCTCTTTCTCTCTCTTTCTGTCTCTTTCACTCTCTCTATCTATTTTTCGCTCTCAACTTCACTCCCTTCACCTCTGTCTTTCACTCTCTCTTTCTCTGTCTTTCACTCCCTACCTCCCAATGTCTTTCACTCCCTACCTCCAACTGTCTTTCGGTCTCTCTCTCTCTCTCTCTCTCTCTCTCTCTCTCTCTCTCTCTCTCACTCTCTCTCTCTCTTTCACTCTCTTTCGCTCCCTCACTCTTTCCCTCCATCTCTCTCACTTTCTTTCACTCTTTCACTCCCTCCACCAACTCCTCTCACTCAGTTCCTGTCTCTATGCGTATATATCCAGCTAAGTATCTATTTATCTGCCTGGCTGTCCCTGTCTTTTTCTCCGTCCGCCTATTATATAATCTATCTGTCTGTCTGTCTGTCTGTCTGTCTGTCTGTCTGTCTGTCTGTCTGTCTGTCTGTATGTCTGCCTGTCTCTTATCTTTCGTGTTTTCTATATACCCATCTCTCTATCT
Organism: Cepaea hortensis; assembly: GCA_963921405.1. Taxonomy (NCBI): domain Eukaryota; kingdom Metazoa; phylum Mollusca; class Gastropoda; order Stylommatophora; family Helicidae; genus Cepaea; species Cepaea hortensis. The sequence goes on from OY992876.1 coordinate 519,543,001, forward strand.
GTCCATGGTTCCGTCGCCCTGCTACTGAGTGAGTGCGTGGGCGACACTGTGAGCTGTGAAATTCGCGTGGAATGCTTTTACATCTGTCCTGTACAGTGACCTGCATGTTCGGAACAATGGCTACCAGTTGTTGCTGAATAGACTGATTTGCCTTTTCGGTTCACGAGTGCATTTTTCAGGAGACTCCCGGGAGTCGGCGCTGAAGCTGCGGAGTTCGTGCTTTATGCGACACTTTCGGCGGGTCGCCCTGCGGTGAAAGACCGAGCCATGTGAGAAAATCCGGTTCAGTGAGGTCTTTCTGGTGACTGCCGAGTCCATTGACGATGAACTGTGGTTTTCGGGGATTAATTTTGTGTTGGCATTCTGGCAGCGGCATTATGCACAGTGTACCTGTGCGGGCTGTTGGATTGCCGAGACGCCTGCCTATTCCACTTTTCACTTTGGACAGTGGAGCATTTTGTGTGATATTAACTGGCACAGGAACGGAGCATAATGGGATCGATCCGTTGCCGTGAAGTTGGAACCACGACTAACTAACTAACTAACTGTATCTGTCCGTCTGTCCTTCCGTATGTCTGTTGTCTGTCTGTCTCTCTATCCACCCGTCTGCCAGTCTCTCAGTAAAGACGCCAGTGAAGTCTGCACGCTCTATTTCCATGTAAGGCAGATCTCGGTGATATTATTTACAAGTCGCATGCCCTTTGCAGGACGTTGCTATTAATCCCATGTTGGTTTTCTCGGCTGTTACGTTCGCAAATGTGATAAGAACGAGAAATAACAGTTGAAGTCCAACTGACCGGTGTAGGGACAGCAACTCACTAACTCGCCGTCAGCGCACATGAAGTTTCATATGGAGCGCTTTACAAGGCATGTTCTCGCTTTACAAGGCATGTTCTCGGATATCTAATCATTCCTATAAATTCAATGTCTGCAGCTTTCGTGTCTTCCTGTTGTCTGGTGTTTCTTTCCAGAATATTTAACGAAAGACAGGAGACTACATTTTCAAAGACATCACGCATCTGATCCATTTGGTGGCCATAAACTCTCTTTAGTTGCATATCCTTTACAGTCAACCCCAGCATTTTTTTGGGGGTGTTCGTGAATCTTCGGCAAGTGTTTATGTTCAGTAGTTTGCCAATGCTTTCTGAACGACCGGCACCCACACCATTTAATTAAAACCAACGTAAGGCAGTTTGCTGCCAAATCGCCCAAAGCTATGTTTCGAACGCAGTTTAGTTTAGTTTAGTTTAGTCGATGGATCAACATCACGGCATACAGGTGCAACCCATAAGTGCTCCGTTCTCCTCCTAACTCAAACCTGAGTCTGGAGAAACTCAGCGCAGTGCACGAACTCCGTAGTACCGGCGAGGTTCTTGAAATACTTGGGTAGATTTTTAACAGGACACTTTGCCCGGGCAGCGCCGTTAGGCTACTCTTTTTCGATTTCCAACTGCCAAGGAATTTTTTTGCGTGCGCAACAATACACACGGGCGTCCGATCTCACTACCCAGAGACCAGCGGAAAGTTTATTACTAGAAGTCCACGAGAAAACATCCCGGCATCACCGGGGCTTGAACCCGGGACCTCTAGCACTCGAGGCGGACACCATACCTCGAGACCACGCATGCGGGTTTACGATCTGCGCCCTTAACGCCTTCGCCACGGAACACTCTTACGCCAGCTCTACTATACGTTGACAGCTCCTCACACCCCCAGCCGGGCCCACTTTACAATGACCCATTGATGCAACACCAGATCCATCTTACCGTGGTCCCTTCTCTCAATACCAGATCCATCTTACCGTGGTCCCTTCTCTCAATACCAGATCCATCTTACCGTGGTCCCTTCTCTCAATACCAGATCCATCTTACCGTGGTCCCTTCTCTCAACACCAGATCCATCTTGCCGTGGTCCCTTCTCTCAACACCAGATCCATCTTGCCGTGGTCCCTCCTCTCAACACTAGATCTATCTAACCGTAACCAACTCTCTCAACACCAGATCCATATCATTACTACCCGTTCTCTCAACATCAGATCCATCTCACTACGACCCATTCTCTCAACATCAGATCCATCTCACCACGACCCATTCTCTCAACAACAGATGCATCTCACCATCAGATCCATCTCACCATTACCCACTCTCTCAACACCAGATCCATTCCACTACGACCCACCCTCCCAACACGAGTGTTGCTCCTCCTACACAATTTCATCATCTGACAGTAATATGTAAAGGTCACAACAACCCGCTCCCATTCAGTACAATTGCCTGGAATGCGCATCTCACCCGCACCAACAACTAGCGTGGGCAAGACGCCACATTCACTCGTGTTCCACTAGCACTCGCCAGGCACTCGGCCTCCCCGCTAACTTAACCCCGACACATCAACATGCAACATCTCCCGTGACCCCAGCTATTGTGTTCAGGTGCTGGTGAAGCCATCTACCCTCACCCGGCATTGTCCCTCCTCTATTCCCACAGGAAGACTTGCTGAGCCGTTCATTTCTTATTTAACATCGACGGATTCTTAAACGTGTTTTTGTTCAACATTTGGAAATGTCAGTTAGATGGGAACTCATATCGCCATTGAAATAGCATGAGAGATACATTAACAAGTATTGATTGGCTAGAAGGAACAGAAATAAGAGTACACATTAGATAGTCATCGTCATCATGTCCCCAGGCAGCTGGTGTAGGCGTTCATGTCTCTCCACAACTCCCGATCCTTTGTGTTCTGAATCAACTCTGCTGATGTTTATCCTTCTTGCCATCGTCTCAGTCCAGCAAGCAGAATTTCTCTCGGCCTACCTCTACCTCTTTCCCTACTGATTTTTCCAGTCGTCGCGATGTTATCCGAGGTCTCTCTTTATATTACATGACCAAAGAATGTTGTTTATCTCTTTCTTATTGTTGTATACAATATTCTACGTTCATTAGCTTAAGCTCAATGGACCACTGAGTGAACTAAAACACGACAGATCAGTTTATACAAGAGACAACATTGCAGTTATAGACAAATGTCAAACCAACGAAAAAAGAAGAAGAAGAATTCGCCTCTTCCAGATAGTCGCTGTTAGTTATTCTGGCAATAAAAGGTACTTTTCATTTTCTGAAGGAAAAAACAAACAGCGTTTGAAGATGAGTCAGTCAGTTGTTTCCATTCGTCGCACACGGGGGGGGGGGGGGGGGGGCATAACTAGGTGTGACACACTTCCATCGACAGAGGAATGAAGAAGAGTAATGAATTTCCATTCATTTGCACGTACGTGTACAGGGAACATGTACAGGGCAGTAGAGCCACAGAGGCACCACAGGTTGAGAATCCCTGAGTTTAGATGAACTGTGCTGCAGTTATTTCTCAAAAACTAACACGATGATGATGATGATGATGATGATGATGATGATGATGATGATGATGATGATGATGATGATGATGATGATGATGATGATTGGGGAGCGGAGAAATATGACACACACGGCATATGTGCGTACACGTTAGTTCAAGGGTGCCCTTGAAAATGGTAACATGCATTTCTTTTTCCTTTCTGTACCCTTCCCCTTTTTGCAGTCTGTGTCTGTATTGCTGTTATAATTGCTTTTGGTCTTTCTTTCTTTCTTTTTTCTTTCTTGGTTATTTTTCTGCGGCTATTTGTGACTTACTTGTTGACTAACCCTCGTGTGTGTGTGTGTGTGTGTGTGTGTGTGTGTGTGCGCGCGCGCGCCCTCGCGTCTTCAACATCTCCTTAGACTATTGTGCTTGTGGCATAGATCACCATTGAAAGTATTCATCCCTGTGTGGAGCTGACATCAAGTGCCCATTGAGACAGCGGTCTGATTGCCTGGACTTATGGCTGCAGTATCGCCCAGAGTCACTGTGGGGCCACACACGGCTCAGTCTGTCCTGATACACAGGGTAGGCCATCAGAGAGAGAGAGACAGAGAAAGAGTGAGAGAGATACAGAACGCGTGTGTGTTTGCGAGAGACAAAAGTGAGTGAGAGCGAGAGAGAAAGAGTGAGAGAAGGGTGGGTGTTGAGAGCTGAGGCCTAAGACAATAGGTTGAATGTTTACCTTGCTGTTGTAGCGCGGTGCGCAGGTGAAGGTTTGACTATTCCATCTACGACATTGTGTTATTGCAAGTTGGCTGAACCAGATTCCACAAACAATGGGTTCATACAATACTTGCGTCTGACATGCCAACATTTATCAATATTACAAGTGTATTTTACATAATAGCAGTCAACGTGAACGGCAATACGGTGACTTAACGGTGACTTCTCGTTCTAAAACAGTGGCAAACTACTGAACTCAAACTTGCCTAGACTATCAGCTTGGGGTTGATGGCACCGTCCTACAAAGGCCAGGCAACATGAATTATACGGAAGCTAGACTTTTGATGCACTTCCGGGATCGTAAGGGGGAGGGGGGGATATATCATCCGTGTTTTATTTGTGCTTACTCTGTGGTGAAGGTGTTACGGATGTAATTTGTAATCCCGCAAACCGCATTCGATACACAGCTGCGAGATTAATTTAAAACAGAGCGCTTTGCGTTGTTTCCATACAATGGTATGAGTGCCGGTCGTTCAGAAAGCAATAACAAACTACTAAACGTAAACTTGCCAAGAAATCACCAACAGCCAAAAATGCTATGGTTGACTGCGACGTCGTGTAAAGGATATGCAATTAACTTTCTTATTTTGTAAACATCGAAACAGCCCACCTTGTAAATTGCACGAGAACTGCACAAGCAGGAAGTGGACGTCGTCACCTGCGCACTACTCCGCTCCCTGCTCATTAGAGCGGAACCTTCTCCGTGTTGGGGTCTGGGGGTTCGTTCTCAAGCTGTCCAGAGACATAGCTTTATCCCACAAATCGCTCATTTCCTCTTGCTGATCTCGGCGATCTGTGACAGCCAGTCTTGGCAGCCGGCCTAATGAAGGGATGTTGGGTGGGTGCTTGTCAGGTGAGCGCCTGGAGATGTCTTGTGGGCTGCTGGCCTACGCGGTTGTCTGTGCGCCTGTCATACCTGGTACTTATTAACTTTCGTCGTTTTGAGAGACAGTGAAATAACGACGTGTGTGTGGATAACGACGTGTGTGTGGATAACGACGTGTGTGTGGATAACGACGTGTGTGTGGATAACGACGTGTGTGTGGATAACGACGTGTGTGTGGATAACGACGTGTGTGTGGATAACGACGTGTGTGTGGATAACGACGTGTGTGTGGATAACGACGTGTGTGTGGATAACGACGTGTGTGTGGATAACGACGTGTGTGTGGATAACGACGTGTGTGTGGATAACGACGTGTGTGTGGAGGAGGAAACATAAAAAAAAAAAACAGGGGCGGAGGGTGGAATCATCTTTGTTGCTAGGTATGCAATTACCAGGGCTTAAAAAGTCGCTTAGAAGTCGACAGGGTCGACTTCATTGCACCGGGTTTTATCCCATATGGCTCGGTCTCTTTCCGCAGCACGGAAAGCGTCGCACAAAGCACGAACTCCGTAGCTTTTAGCGACGACCCACAGGAGTCTCTGAAACATTTGACTCGTAAACCGAGGGGTGCGGCCCGGAATCGAACCTACAACCTTCGGAGCACGAGTCAAACGGCTTGACCACTTCGCCACCAGGGCATGTTACAGCTTATAGTGCTTTAGTCTTTATTATCGCCATGATCATACATGTATTTTGTCGTAGCAATAGTGGTGATGGCGGCGGTGGTGGTGCAGAGGAGGAAATAGTAGTACTAGTAGTAGTAGTAGTAGTAGTAGTAGTAGTAGTAGTAGTAGTAGTAGTAGTAGTAGTAGTAGTAGTAGTAGTAGATTTTGTTGTTGTTGGTGTTGTATTAGTAGAGGAAGTAGTAGTAGTAGTCGTTGTAATCGTAGCCGTTGTAGTAGTAGCAGTAGTAGTAGTAGTAGTAGTAGTAGTAGTAGTAGTAGTAGTAGTAGTAGTAGTAGTAGTAGTAGTAGTAGTAGTAGTAGTAGTAGAGTAGAGTCAGTAGTAGTAGGTGTTGTTATTGTTGTGGTGGTAGTACTAGTAGCGTTAGAAGACGGAAGAGGAAGTAGCAGTATTAGTAGCATTAGTCGTAATAGTAATTGTTGTTGTTGTTGTTGTTGTTGTTGTTGTTGTTGTGGTACCGTATGGCCGTAGACGGCACTACCTGCTTTCTGTTTGGCACCGAATGTTAGGCGGCGCTCACTAAACCCTACACCTCACATTGTGCCAACTGCTTCAGTGCGAGGAAATTACCTCTGAAGTCGGAGTGGGTTCGCCTGAAGGCGAGGGACACCGGTAAAAGGGAAAGCAAACCCACACGCAAAATTCAGTCCCTTACTACTTTCAACAGTATGTAAGGACCACGCTTGAGTTTAAGCAAGAAAACAAAAAAGAAAGTGCGAGGAAATGCAACCTAAAGATTAAATATCATGGCAGGTCAGACCAGCCCTAAGCCTTGGTCGGCAACAGGTCTAGGATCGAAGCTCCAACAGGCGGATAGTGAGAGCATTGCTTTGCTGATACTGCAGCTTCCGCAGCTTGTTTTAGATATATTGATGTTACCTTTCCCCTGGAGTAAATAAATAAATTAGGCAGACCGAGGGTGGGATCATGCTGCATGTGCAACACATGGTCTCTACAACTCAGCCCAGGATATGTGCTGTGGAGAGGTACATCTCCTGTTTTCACACTATCCTCTATCAAGACGACAGAGTTCCAGTCAGTAACAACTGCGCTGTCCTATATTGATAGTTCTGTTTTGCCAGCCCAAAGTCACAATATACATGGCTGTGTATTTCTACAACAGCGAATTCAACCATCTGAGGCGATTGCACAAAAGGTCGGCGCTTCCTTGGGGAATTCTATCAGTGTAGGTCGGGCAACAGCCAAGCGCTGATGATGTCGATGAGGTATCGACCGGTCTAGTGTGCTCAACAGAGGCGAGTAGCTGTGGTTCTGACTGGGTCGTTCAGCATTGGAATGTGTGTGTGTGTGCGCGCGCGCGTGCTTGCGCGCGTATTTTTGTTCGCACAAGTACCACCAGTATGCTTTGTCTAGTGCTGTTCTCTTTTTAGAGGATTGTTAGACGGGTTAATACAGGATCTGGACAAGAAAGAAACCCGGCACACAATTAGCTTCGTGTCCCGGATCATGAAGTACTTTGGTCATAGTAAATTTAGCCGTGGTTTAGAGAGAACAGTGATGGAAGGCAGGGGTCGATCAACGCCTTGGTAGGAAAAGGACATTACAAACACTCCGGTAATACATGGGAATAACTAGTGAACAGTGGAGAGTTGGTTAGTTAGTCGCAATTCGAACTTCACGGTAAAGGTTCGCCACAATATGCTCTATTCCTATGCCAGTGAATATGACACAACACGCTCCGCACTGCTCCATGTGAAAAGTGGAACAAACAGGAGTCTCGACAAACCAACAGTCCACACATGGGTATGCATGCATAATGCCGCTGTCAGAATGCCAACACGAAAGTTCGCCACGAAAGACAGTTTGTCGTCGATGGAAGCGGCAGTCACTAGAAAAACAGCAGCCACACATTACTGCATAAGGCAACCTAGTTAGTTCAGCGGCAGGCCGGTAGCCATTTTTCTGAACATGCAGTTCACGTTACAAACAACCGCGGACAGATGTAAAAGCACTCCACACGAAACTCTCAGCTCACAGTGTCGCTCCGCACACTCAGTTCAGTTGCAGGGCAACAGAACCATGCAGTACCAGTCCAACATGAGGAAAATGCGTAAGCAAGCCGTAGCCACAAGCATAAACACTCCAGAGGCCTTAATAGCTCAATCGCCTATCCTCCATGTTGGGGACCGGAGCCGATGGAGAATCTTTACGCCATGTTGTAATTAGAGCGGCTTTCCACAAAGGACTGGCTACATGATGATGATTTAACGGTTGAAATACATATTGCATCGGGAAAGGTGTGGGGGGGGGGAGGGGGGGACTCCAAGAAGCATTTATATAACACAGACCAAGAAACTGCTATATTAGTCAGATCAAGAAACTGCTACACCAGAACAAGAAACAGCTACATTGGACAGCCCAATAAACAGCTACAGTGGAAAAAAGACCAAGAAGCAGCTGAAATAGAGGAAGAAACAGCTACAACAGTCAGAGCGAGAAACAGCTACAACATTCAGAACGAGAAACAACTACAGCATTCAGAACGAGAAACAGCTACATCTTGAATACATGCGGATACATTAAGGACCAGATCAGCTACATCAGAGAGACTAAAACACAGCTACTGACAATGAATGGAACACCCCCCCCCCCTCCCCACCCAAAAAAACATGTGGACTAATCAAGACACATCTAATCCAAATGGCAGCCAGTCGACATGTGCTCTGTTGACTCCTAATCCTGTCCGTAAATGTGAAGTTCCATTACCGATCTTGCACACCCTGCTGGGCGTTGAGCTTGGGGAGGGGAATAAGATCACTGCAACACAATACCCATGGAGACGGTACTTTGTCACCGGTTCCGAGGCAGCCTCACTTCAGATAGACGACCTGAACACCGGTGGTTTGGGGACTTACTAAGACTCCTTCCAGGGGAAAGCATCAACAACTACTTATACCAGCCAGCCTTATACCCGTAGCTGTAATCCACATATGTAATGAAAAGTCACGTAAACAGCACCCACACATACACTTGTGTTACGTATTTAGCATTTATTTATTGATGATGGTGATTTATTGAAGTAAATACCTGGATGGCTTGGCCACGTTTTATTGTTGAGACAAGAACACAGAACTGATCCATGACTCTGGTGATCGTTTGAGATGGCAAAACATGACCGCCCACGTTGATGATGATGATGATGATGATGATGATGATTGATTTATTGTTAAGAGTCTCGATGTTGGTATGTTGAATGTGAATGTTATGTGGCCAAGGCAGTCCCACCTTTGTCTCCTGAGTTTAAAATAACACGAACTGCAGCAAATAACAGGGAAGGGCGTTGAAGAGAAATAGTTGCTGAAGCACTGTAGTCAACTCTTGCACTCCCTCGCAGCAATCATTTTCATTTCTTGTTTGCATTCGAAGGGATAAGAGAACTCCAGTTCCTAAACTTGCTATACAATGATGACGAGATAGCGGGGTAGTTTCCTACACGCGTCAGTTTAGACTTCAAAAGTTGACTTCTTCTTGAGAAGATGTTCTACTTTACAAGCCAGTTTGTGAGTCTGGAGGATTTAAAATAATACTCACCATTGTGTGCTTTCAGAGTGGCATGGGTAATCATCTGT
>OY992876.1:519554776-519621565 GCA_963921405.1 Cepaea hortensis
CATCCTAAAGGTACTAGTTGAAGTATGATTATGTTTCTCCATGCCTGCCTCTTTAACTTTCTCTTGGGCTTATGATTTTTATTTTTCCGGACTATGATTTTTCTTGTGGCTCTGTATTTCTGTCTCTCTCGCTCGACTCGTTGCCTATCTTTCTCTCCTTCCCCTGTTTCCTAGACATTACTCCACCCCACCCCTAATTGCACGTGTGTCTATGTGTATAGCCTATGCTGTGTTGGTCTGACACCCACAGCCCGTAGGTTTACACTAGCCACTGTTGTTGTGCATGTAACATTGACAGCCGAGGTGAGGCGGGACCACGCCGGGCCGTCTAGACATCGCAGCCCGGGCTGGGCCAACCAAGCGTAGCGCGTTGTCGTATCCATTTCCGGGCTAGAGTTGATATCCTATCACGTCACATTTCTTTCTTTCTTTCTTTCTTTCTTTCTTTCTTTCGTGGAGTGACGAGGGGATCTAGCCGATGCTCGACGCTTAGAGTAAAGGCGAGACGCACATATAATCAGATTGCTACTGGTACTATTGGGGTTGGAACTCTTCGCTGGCTTCTGAGGATGGGGACGGAGCGCTCATGGGAATGCCCCGAATGCTGTGATGTCGGTTCCTAAATCAATCAATCAATCTTTCTTTCTTTCTGTTTGTGTGTCTGCCTATTTTCTGGGGGGTTTTTTCTATCTGTCTTTTGGCTGTCTTGTCTTTTTTCTGTCTGTCTGATTATATTCCTGCCTGTCTTATCTTTGTCCCTGCCTATCTGTCTGTCTGCCTGTCTATCTGTCTGTCTGCCTGTCTGTCTGCCTGTTTGTCTGCCTGTATGTATTTATGTATGTCAAGTGCGCTGGTAACTGCACCATCCATGATGAACAAAGGAGATATGTTGAAGAGACAGTAACTTTGAAGTTGCCCAGACTGCTACGACGTCTATTCTTCATTAACCTGTCTTTCTGTTCCTAACCTGTCCTGGCATACTTGGGGTTGTCAGGGAGTGCCCGTGCTGTGGTTCACCTGGACGACATACGTGTAAGTGTTTGTGCTAGCGCTCCAGCTCTGTCGACTTGTGCCGCGCGTCTCCACGCCCTCCCCCACCAGCTGTCTCCACGCCCTCCCCCACCAGCTGTCTCCACGCCCTCCCCCACCAGCTGTCTCCACGCCCTCCCCCACCAGCTGTCTCCACGCCCTCCCCCACCAGCTGTCTCACTGGTTTTGTCATGAGTACACGCTCTGTGTGAGTGTGTGTGTGAAAGCACGTGCATGTCTCTGTGCACGCCTATACTCACGCCTAATATCACACAAGCTCTGTGTTCCCTCTACAGACTAGGTGAGAAGGGGCTCCAAATATCACGTTCCTTTGTTTTCTCCTGCGGTAGTTATCTTCTGGGCTGGGTTGAAGCTAGCAGAGCCATAGTTGTTTCCTGATGTAAGCTCAGGTGTATGATCATAAGGTGCCTCTACACTTCAGGGCAGAATAGGAAAGGCTAATCAGGACTGTACGGTACCTCTACCTATCACGGTACAATTTGACAGACTAAACATGATTATACGGTGACTGCACTCCAAGAGTAGAAGAAGAAAGATAGAACAAGACTGTAAAGGACATCTACATCCCAGGGTAGAAGAGGAAAGACTTAGCATGGCTGTAAGGTAGCTCTTCATCCTGAGGTAGAAGGGGGAAAACTAAACAAGACTGTAAGGTACCTCTACATCCCAGGGTAGAAGAGGAAAGACTAAACAAGACTGTTAGGTACCTCTACATCCCTGGGTAGAAGAGGAAAGACTAGACAAAGCTGTAAAAATACTACAGCCCACGTAAAAAGGAAATAGTAAACAAAACTGTAAGATTACTTTAAGTCTTTGGGAGAACAAGATCAACTAAACATGAAGTGTGTATGGTGCAGCCTTTGATATTTATCATTTATAAGAATGTAATTTCTATCTGCATATTATAAAATAATGGATGTTAATATTATTTCTCTGTGAAATCAGAAATCCTTCTTATGATAGTCTGTGGAATTGTACATTGTTAATGCAGTATGCTGTATTTAATAAAACAATAGTGAATAGTTTCTAATGATTGTTGTTGTCCACAGAATACCTGACTGATGGATGGTGACCTTGCCAGGAGAGGAGCAGAGAGAAGCTGGAAGATACCATAAGTGCAGGCATAGCAGGGGAATGGAGGCAATCCACATAGTATCTGATTGTGCTAGAGTAAAGACAAGAAGTAGGTTACAGATTGGTTTTCTGTACTTGAGTCTGTGGTCATGTTGCAGTGTCTGGGCTCATCTCTAGGCTAGTTTCATCATCTCATCTTGTACCTAGAGGTGCCTGGACTCATCTCTAGGCTAGTTTCATCATCCCATCTTGTACCTGGTGGTGCCTGGACTCATCTCTAGGCTAGTTTCATCATCCTTATTAGACAGAAAGCAAGTAGTATCACACAATAAAGTTTTATCTCAAGCCATTACCATTAATATTGGAGTACCTCAGAGGTCTATTCTTGGCCCTCTATTATTTGCCATTTATATAAATGATCTTCCATTAAATCTGTCGTCGTCCTGCGATCTATTTGCTGATGACTGCACAGTATATACAAACGCTGTTGATCGTAATGTGCTAGAATTATCCTTGCAACAGGAAATAAATAGTGTAGTTAACTGGAGTCATGCAAACCGCATGCAAATTAACATTACTAAAACAAAGTCTATGTTAATAGGAACCAGGCAAAGACTTCACACTCTAAACTCGCAGAGAACTCTTCAGCTGCATATTGGCAGCACGCCTGTAGAAAGTGTCACCGAGCACAAGACACTGGGTGTTATCATAGATCAAAATCTAACTTTTAACTCACATGTTCATGCTCTAGTTAAACAAATAGCCAAAAAAGTATACCAACTTGCCAAAATTAAAAATTTCCTTGACGAAAACACAAGAAAGATATTCTATACTTCTCATATACAAACACATATTGATTACTGCTCCACAGTCTGGGATGGATGCTCCAAATCAATAACAAAACGCCTATATTCACTCCAGAAAAGGGCAGTGCGTTTAATTAATGGTGAAAAGCTTACCGACAATTCTAACCTATATAAACGTCTCCGGTTACTGCCACACCACAAGCGCCTGCTTTTTAATAAAACCAAACTAATTCACAAAATCCTATTTCAAAATGCTCCAAGCTACCTTTGTCCATTGTTTAAATATAACGCTAGACATAGCGAACGACTAAATATACTTCATGTCCCTAAACCTAGGATAGACTTATATAAAACAAGCTTAGCATACTCTGCCGCTCAGTTGTGGAACAATCTTCCACAAGAAATCAAAGACACCACAAATCATGATACATACATTCGCAACCTGTTTGAACACTACCTTAGTACAGACTACATGCCCCCATAACAAACAACACAAAAAAGACAATAATGGTAACTTATCTCAAACGACAACTAGCCAAAAAACATTCCCTTATGTATGGCACATTACACCCTCCTTAGGTATTTATAATGCCCATGTTAAACACTGCTTCAGTGAGTCATTTGTTATTGATTATTTTTCATACGTTTTAATGTTCTTTTGTTGTCAAAAGTTGCTTCATAAGTGATGTTGAATGAAAGAATGTATGAGAGGAAATAGAGAAGAAGGGCAGAATGTCAGACGGGCCTGCGTGCCCAATTCTTAACCCTTTGAAAATAAAGACTTATTATTATTATTATTATTATTATCCCATCTTGTACCTGGTGGTGCCTGGACTCATCTCTAGGCTAGTTTCATCATCCCATCTTGTACCTGGCGGTGTCTGCGCTCATCTCTAGGCTAGTTTCATCATCTCATCTTGTTCCTCTTGTACCTGATGGTGCCTGGACTCATCTCTAGGCTAGTTTCATCATCTCTTGTTCCTCTTGTACCTGGCAGTGTCTGGACTCATCTCTAGGCTAATCTCTAGTTTCATCATCTCATCTTGTACCTCTTGTACCTGGTGGTGCCTGGACTCATCTCTAGGCTAGTTTCATCATCCCATCTTGTACCTGGCGGTGTCTGCGCTCATCTCTAGGCTAGTTTCATCATCTCATCTTGTTCCTCTTGTACCTGATGGTGCCTGGACTCATCTCTAGGCTAGTTTCATCATCTCATCTTGTACCTCTTGTACCTGGTGGTGCCTGGACTCATCTCTAGGCTAGTTTCATCATCCCATCTTGTACCTGGCGGTGTCTGCGCTCATCTCTAGGCTAGTTTCATCATCTCATCTTGTTCCTCTTGTACCTGATGGTGCCTGGACTCATCTCTAGGCTAGTTTCATCATCTCTTGTTCCTCTTGTACTTGGCAGTGTCTGGACTCATCTCTAGGCTAATCTCTAGTTTCATCATCTCATCTTGTACCTGGCGGTGCCTGGACTCATCTCTAGGCTAGTTTCATCATCTCATCTTGTACCTTGTGGTGCCTGGACTCATCTCTAGGCTAGTTTCATCATCTCATCTTGTTCCTCTTGTACCTGGCGGTGCCTGGACTCATCTCTAGGCTAGTTTCATCATCTCGTCTTGTGTCTCTTGTACCTTGTGGTGCTTGTACTCATCTCTAGGCTAGTTTCATCATCACATCTTGTACCTGGCAGTGTCTGGGCTCATCTCTAGGCTAGTTTCATCATCTCTTGTTCCTCTTGTACCTTGTGGTACCTGGACTCATCTCTAGGCTAGTTTCATCATCCCATCTTGTACCTGGCGGTGTCTGCGCTCATCTCTAGGCTAGTTTCATCATCTCATCTTGTTCCTCTTGTACCTGGCAGTGCCTGGACTCATCTCTAGGCTAGTTTCATCATCTCGTGTTCCTCTTGTACCTGGCGGTGCCTGGACTCATCTCTAGGCTAGTTTCATCATCTCGTCTTGTTCCTCTTGTACCTTGTGGTGCCTGTACTCATCTCTAGGCTAGTTTCATCATCACATCTTGTACCTGGCAGTGTCTGGGCTCATCTCTAGGCTAGTTTCATCATCTCTTGTTCCTCTTGTACCTTGTGGTACCTGGACTCATCTCTAGGCTAGTTTCATCATCCCATCTTGTACCTGGCGGTGTCTGCGCTCATCTCTAGGCTAGTTTTATCATCTCATCTTGTTTCTCTTGTACCTGGTGGTGCCTGGACTCATCTCTAGGCTAGTTTCATCATCACATCTTCTTCCTCTTGTACCTGGCAGTTAGTTAGTTAGTTAGTCGCAGTTCCAACTTCACAGCAACGGGTCGTCCCCATTATGCTCCATTCCTGTGCCAGTGAATATCACACAAAACGCTCCCCACTGCCCAATGTGAAAAGTGGAAAAGACAGGAGTCTCGACAAATAACAGCCCGCACAGATACACTGTGCATAATGCCGCCACCAGAATGTCAACACAATAGTCCCCCACAAAGCACCCAGTTCATTTCTGATGGAATCGGCAGTCATTTTCCCATCTGGATGTTTCCTAGATGTTCACCCACACAGTCCACGAAATACAGTTCATCGTCAATGGCAGTGGCAGTCAACCAGAAACCCAGCAGCCACGCATTTCTGCATAAGGCAAAAACCGGTCAACTCTGGGACATAGCCATCTGCCATCGCTCAGAACATGCAGTCATGTTCCAAAAGACCTTGGGCAGATTCAAAAGCATTTCACACGAAACTCACAGCTCACAGTGTCGCGCCACGCACTCACTCAGTAGCAGGGCGACGGAACCATCAAGCCTCCTTAGTCGCCTCTTACGACATGCGTGGTAGGCTGCAGTGTTGCTATTCTTTGCTTCCATTATGGGCCCCGGCAACACACGGGATATAGGTCAAGTAATTAGGGGTAAGACAGAAAAAATCAATGAGCAAGTCCTACAAAAAACAAATTAAAACCGTAAATTGATTATAGAAATTAGATGTAGACGGTCCAGATGTTTAGGGCATGTAATGAGATGAGATCGACTGGAGAACTTGGTGACAACTGGCAAGATTGAAGAGGAAGTCTGAGAGGTTAATATCTAGATGGCTGGGCCACACGGCATAATCGAGACTGAAACACAGAGCTGATCCATACCTCTGGTAGTCGTGTGAGATGGCGAAACATTACCACCCATGCTGATCGTCATGGCACATGAGGATGATGATGATGCATTAGGGCAGTGTCGAGGTGAAGCATAAACAACATAATAGTGTAGCTTATGGGCTTCAATTATCCAGATTCCCATACACTCTGTTATTCTGTGTTCATTGTTGGCATGGTTGAGCCCTTCTTCTGGTTCCATGTGGTCTGTACATCGTTACTTGTTGTGGTATACTGTCATTTGGTAGCCTAGTTATGTGGCTGAATCATTATTCTAGATATGTTGAGTATTCGTCTCGGGAATCTCATTTTTCTGTTGGTGTAATGTTCCTTTTCTCTTTTTCTGTCATTGTCCAGGTTTGGCATTGGTAGCATAGAGTTGGTAGGAAGATTTTGTTGTAAAGTGCTTTTTTAATATCTGCTGTTATGTGTTTATTCTTTAATATCGGCGCCGTGTGTCCAATGAGTTGGTTTGCCTTATTGCATCTATTTTCAATCTCATCTTCTGATTTGCCATTTGATGATATTATACTTTCTAAGTACTTGAAATGGAAACAAATAGGTATTTTAAACTCCTGCGAGAAAAAACGAACTAAACATCAACAAACGTTGCACATACCTTACAAGGAGATCCACGTGTCGCGAAATACAGGTGAAATCCGAAATCAGAAGCACTCAATAAATATAAAAATGAATAATAAAATAAGATAAATTACACACGAACGCATACAATACGACACACAGACGTTTCGATTCTCAGAATCTTTGTCAATGACAACACAGCTAACAATGAGATACAGCAAACAAAAGACCACAATACACTAACACACGATCTATAGCTTAGCCACGTGAGGCCGGAAAGGTGACTTGGCCAGCTGAATTAAAAATGGGTTGCCAAAAAGGATTGGAGTAGCCAAAAATATGTGAACAGTCTGCTATGAAAATATAGGAAAGTGAGGACAATTAAGTTAGATATGGGGGGGGGGGGGGACAGCATAGTAATAGATAGTGTGAACAATTAGGGAAGATGCCACAGTTATACTGTAGCGTCCACAACCGTATTAATTCCGGCTGGGTGGATGCATCCCAGATTGTTGATTAGTTGGCATTCAATTTTAAGTCTGACGCCGCTATTGGAGAAGCAAGGTTTTAGTGCGGTGACACATGCATCGTCGGCTCCATTATGGTTGAAGGAATTGAAATGGTTGGGGACAGGTTTGTCAGCGCCCTGATTGATGTCCCTGAGGTGTTCCCTGAAACGATCCGCAAGACGTCTGCCCGTTTGGCCAATGTATTTCATGTCACATCGTTTGCAGATGATAACATAAATCAGATTGCGGGATGTGCAAGTGAAAGAATCTTTCAAGGTGAAGGTACCTCGGGGAAATGCAATCTCTGGTGTCTGAACAACGTATGGGCATGTCAGACAGTTCCTACGATGGCATTCGAATGTGCCCACGGATGAGGTAACCGTGGGGAGGCGACTATGCACAAGGTGGTCTCTGAGGCTCTGGTTACGGTGGAAAATTACCCTGGGGCCATTGGAGAATACCTCACGAGTGGTAGGATCGGATTCCAAGATGGACCAGTGTCTCAAGAAAATGTGCTTGATGGCATAGGCCTGTGGGTGGAAGGTGAGGATAAGCTTGGGTTCATTGTTCGGAGGTCGCGTATGCTTGGCGAGGGACATTTCCCGCGAGACCTGGGTTATGCGGCAGAAAGCTGTCGACAAGACGTTTTCTGGGTAGGACCGTCTGCGGAAAAAGTCCAGCATTTCGTGGGCTCTCGAGGAAGTCATTATCGTCCTGACAGATACGACGAAGGCGGAGTAGCTGGGAATATGGGATGGAATCTTTGCAGCTTTTGGGGTGGGATGAGCTGTACAGGAGGAAACCGTGAGCATCAGTGGGTTTATAGTACACGGAGGTCGTCAGGCCTGTGACAGAGGTGGTAGAAATTTCTGAGGTGAATTTGATCGATGGATGGAAGTTATTGACATAATTTATGAAACGGTTCAGTTCCGCCTCTGACATGTCAGTGAGACCTATGCCGTCATCGATGTAGCGTCGGTAAAAAGAAGGGAGAAGACCATCATAGCTAAGTTCAATCTGGTGTTCCAGATGTCCCATAAATACACATGCGTAGCTGGGTCCCATTTTTGTGCCCATGGCTACACCGCTGATTTGTTCAAAGTAGTGGCCATTGAACTCAAAGGAATTATTGGTGAGGACCAATTCAGCGAGTCTCACAAGTGTGCGTGTAGGGATGGCTTGATCTGTGCGTAGATCCAGAAAGAACTGTAGCGCCTTGAGGCCATCGGCGTGGGGAATGGAGGTATAGAGGGAACATACATCCATTAGGAATAGTCTGTATGTGTTCCCAGGAGTCAGTTGGAGAGAGTTGAATGAAAGTAACGCATGCGTTGTATCCTTGATGTATGACGGGAGATTCGCAACTAGAGGTTGGAAAATCCTGTCAAGAAACGCTGAGATCAGTTCAGTCGGGCATGAGCATGCGGAAACTATCGGACGTCCAGGATTTTTGAGTTTATGTATTTTGGGCAGCATGTAGAGGGTGGGTTTGCCCAAGTCAGAGTCATGGATGTGAAGTGAAGTGGCACTGGGTGGTAAGGCATCCTCACGTATGAGCTGTTTGATGGTATTTTGAATCTTCCGGTTATAGGAGAGAGTGGGGTCTTCGGTGCAGGGTGAATAATTATCAGGTTTATTGAGTTGAGGCATGACTTCCTCGACATATAGATCTTTTTGCCAAACAACCACAGCACCCCCTTTATCCGCCGGTTTGATGACTATGTCCTGTCTGCGCTGTAGTTGAGACAGGGCACGCCATTCGGGCGGGGATAGGTTGGAGCGTTTCAAGCGAGGGAAAGAAAGTTGCTTGATCTCATGGAGTGTGTTAGCTATGTAGAGGTCAAGCGCGTTGGAAGCTCCGGAGGGTGGGGTCCATGTGGAATGGGATTTGGTTGAAGATGGAAAAATATCAGGAAGCTGTGGGATGGGACTGAGGACAGGCTTGTCTCTGTGGTGGTACTTGAGGCGGAGTCGTCTGTGGAAGTTGGAGACGTCTTCCAAAATGGCGCGACTGTCCATACGGGGGCGTAGAGGGACAAAACTGAGACCTTTCCCTAACACAGCATGTTCTTCAGGAGACAGTGGTAGGTCAGGCGGTATGCATACCACTTTGGTGTGGTTGATGGGTGTCGAAGTGGGGGGAGGGACATGGGGACGTAGATGGCTAATTTTGTCTTTCTTGCGTGAAGACAGACATTTATATAGCTCTCTATTATAATGTTGAATGATGGAGGTGATCAAATGGAAGGCAAGCTGGTTGTTGAACGTCAGTAGATGCAGAGTCCGGTACAGGTTGTGCTTGGTGTCCTTGAGTTCGTAGATATGTCGTTGATGCACATTCACTGCCAGCTTCATGTACTTGATAGACTGCTCCTGTGCTAGGCGATTGAAGAGCCGTGTCTCAGCAGGAACCAGTTTGCCTAACGAGAGATGAATGTTGCTCTGGAAGCCTTTGGGTGTAATTTTGAGCCGGAGACAGTTGTTCAGGAAATTCAAATGGCAGGAAAAGCGAGTGATGTTAAACATAGTGCGCGCGAGGCTGATAGCTGCACGGGACATGTCCTGGGGCATGAGGGCAAATATTACGGAGACGGTGTGGTGGAGAGATGACATAGTCCGTCTGTCAGCAGGCATGATCGGCTACAGGTCGGTAAACATGAAATAATGGATATATAAACTAAAAAACTGACAACAGGAAAACGGACGATGAGAAGGGGTAGCAGCCAGGAAATTAAATGATATGGGTGTCCTGGTTGAGTCACACCCAATGTGGTTAACTTCCATCACATGTCCTGCTGGGTGCCAGTCTCATATTTTATATATCAGTTGTCACTCAATGAGTGTCCTGGTTGAGTCACACCCAATGTGGTTAACTTCCATCACATGTCCTGCTGGGTGCCAGTCCCATATTTTATAGATCAGTTGTCACTCAATGGGTGTACTGGTTGTGTTACGCCCAATGTGTTTAGCTTCCATCACATGTCCTGCTATACATCTTAGGCTGGATTGACCTGGGAGTAAGGTCAATTTAAACAAATGTCCTCCAAGCGAGTGCAGTGCATTTTAGAAAGAGACTCCAACCTCCAGCCAATGGTAGAGATAATTGTCTTGTGAGGGCTGCATTCCGCAGCATAGATGGGGTGAGGGTCAAGTAGTCCAAACCCACAACCAAGTAGCCCAGAGGAAGTGCTGACTTCCTGGAGTGTGGCTCTGTGAGCCATGTACGGGATACAAAAGACTACATGGCAGCGAACCACCGGCATGGAGGCAATGAGAGAGATGAATGGCTAGGGAAGAAGCTGGCTTCCCATGACCAAAGGTGCTAGGAGATGTGTGAGGGCAGGAAGCACTGGGTGCACTATGCTCTCCTCACCTAAGGAAGGGTGGCATGGGAGCAGGCACATTTCACATTTGTAAGACAAGACGGAGACATCGTAATGTCTCGATACATGGTTTGAAGGCAGGGCAGGATATGGCACCTGGAGTCATGACCCAGGTGGGCAAACACCCCCCCCCCCCCTCCCCCATCCCATATGTGTCAGGAAGATAAAGGGCCGAAACATTCCAGGAAGGGGGACTTCTTCTAATAATCAGAATCCTCCTGTTGTGCTTGCTCCACGGCAGAGTATTTATTATTACAAGATCTGATTCTCAATGAAACCTGGCACATATTCAGCATCATTTCCTGGACACTGAAATACTTTGGCATAATCTCTGACTATCCCTGTGGGCACACCCTCCCCCTGAGTTGAGTTGAGTTAAGAACCGACATCACTGCACTCAGGACATTCCCATACGTGCTCTGTCCCCTCATTCAACAGCCAGCGAAGAGTCATACTACTAATCATTCCCACCACTATCTGATTAAAAGTTCTCCTGGTTTTCCCTCTCAGTTTTGATATCCTGCCAGAACCCCTGCCGATTCCCCCGCAGTCTCATTCATTCCACATATGTGTTCTCAATCTGTTCCTCCACCTTCTCCACCTGGTCCCACAAGCGCACGACCACCTCCTCCTTGTCCATAGGCAAACTACCACCAAGAGGTGCATTCCTTGCTAGCCTGTCAACCTGTTCATTCCCCCGCACCCCCGTATGGCCAGGACAAAATATCCATACAATTCTCACAATTTGTGACCTCTGAAGCGAACCCTCCCCCTGATGAACAGGCATTATTATTATTATGGATACATATACTGATAAAGTTAGTTACATATCCTATACAGAACATTGCAGCCAACCCCAGAATTTGTGTTGTTGATGATTTACTGTGCAATTTTTAGTTCAGTAGTTTGCCATTGCTTTTTGAATAGCCGACACCTCATACTACTGAAATCGACACGTCCAAATCATCCTCTGCGGGTTTCCAACCCTTGACTCGGCAAGTCAGGGACTTGTGAAACACAGTTTCACTATGCCCTAAGCCATAGCGTCCGGTGCATGCTGTTAACCAAACCTCATAGTTGTGATTGTTTATTCTGCAGATTCTCTATGAGCCGTGAAATGTGGACCACACAAGGAGCGTAAGGATTGACTGGAGATCAGCTGGCTGTCTCTGTGCAGCATTTAGTGCATGCTGATCTGATCCACAATCATGATATTGCTGTCCAGCCATGTAGACTGAACTGAGTATGACTTGTTCATCAGCTCACATTTGGAAACAATCCGGTGTTCCTGCAGGCCAAGGTTAATATAAGAGATTTTAACCAGGTTGTTGGAGGCAAGGGAAAGCTATTATTGTTCAATTGTTTATATGGCTGATGACAAAGGTGGTGCTAAGGAGAGTACAAAGATAGGCAGTTATCAAGCAAGAATCTGGGCCAGCTCAGTGTTGAGCGAATGAAGTCGGTCAGTGTTACAGGAGCATCAGGCAACTCATCCATGACCTCGTTAAACTCTGATGGGGATGCCAAGGTGAATTATGGGTCAAGCTGTAGCAGTGCAGATTCGGGCGTGGAGATGGGGCCTGCCACGGAGATCTTGGACCAGGACCTGCGGATGGTGTCGTACACTGTTGGGGACATCACTGACTGCTTGTATGAGACTCTTGATGACTTCTGTCCTGAAGAGAACAACCATGGGAAACAAAAGTCTGATTCGCTCGTAAAGGAACCTCCTCCAACGAGATCTCGATCAGCTGCTGCTGATAAGAAGTCTCCTCATCATACAGTTCCCTTGTTGAGCAAGACAGATGTTAGGAAAGGCAGCATCTTGCCCTCACAAAGCACAAGCCTGGATAGTGATGACCCCAACTGTTTCAGTGTCTCGTTCAGCGAGAACTGCCCGCTGGAAGGTCTGAACTCCATGTCCTTGTTGAATGATGTGCTTCGAGACTGTGGGAACATGAATCAGTTCTCCACAGATGAAGACTTTGATTGTAAAGATGTCAGGAAAGAAACAATCAAGATGAAAAAATCATCAGACTTTGAAACCAGAATGGCAACAGTTGCAGCGACACTGGATTTAACCAAACAACAACGATCAAAACGGCAGATTCCACGGCCACCAGTTTCCCCTCCCCCAGAACCAAGTATATCTCAGGTTGTGTCCCCTAAAAAAGTTGTCGGCCAATCGGATTCCTCCGTCAAACCAGGACCAGTGGTGGGAAAATCCAGTGTTGCCATGACTTCCCAACAGGATGTTTCCATAAAGAATGTTCAGCTGAACTTAACTCCCTGTGGAGTAGAAGATTCTGGGCCATCACCTGAAAGTACTGATGGCAGTAGAACTATTGGCGAGGGTAAGAATAAGAAAGGTTTAAGTTCATTCTTCAGAAATATCTTAAGAAAGGGAAAAGGATCATCAGAGAACTTAGAAGCAATGAACTCAGAATCACTTTCAGGTTCTAAACTGGAAAGGAAGAGCTCAAGTGTTTCTGGGAGTGTTGAAGAGACAGATGAGGATGTGATATCATCGTCTGTTGATGGGGGACAATTGTTGCGACCATGTCCACCAGGGACATTTGTGTTCACCCCACCAACATCACCACTTCAGCAACGGTATGATGTAGGAGCTGGTAGGGGCACTCATGCTAGTGTTAATGGTAATGATGGTTCTTTGAAAGTAGAGCCTGAAGTTCATCTCTCTCAACATTCGATAGCGCCGTCCGATGGCATAGCGGCTTCTATGCCAACTGCCACAGCCAGTCCTCCTACCCAGCGGAAGATTAGCATAGGGCTTGCAAGTCCCAAAATGATGCTGAAGAGAGCCACAGCCAAGTTTTCCCCGCCAGCTTCTCGTCATCCCAGTAAAGCACAAGATAAGGAACTAGAAAGAATAGCATTAGCTTCAGCATCATCATCATCATCATCTGCTAAACCAAATCCGGCCCCGAAACCTGTAGTACCACCTCCGGTGAAGCCAGCCACAACTGATCCTGCAGCAGGCAGTGCTAAAGAAGCAGACATTGCTGCTAAAGGAAAAGAGTCGTCGCCCACACCCAGTATTGTGCGACGCCGGGCTGCAAGCCCAAAACGTGCTGTGCCACCTGTACCCCCAACTAGGACCTCTATTGGCACTGGTGAGTGAGTTAGTGAGTTATTGGGTGAATCAACATGTGAATGAGACACTGGTGAGTGAGTTATTGGGTGAATCAGCATGTGAATGAGACACTGGTGAGTGAGTTATTGGGTGAATCAGCATGTGAATGGGACACTGGTAAGTGAGTTATTGGGTGAATCAGCTTGTGAATGAAACACTGGTATGTGAGTTAGTCAGTGAGTAATTGGGTGAATTAGCATGCAAATGAGATACATTTACTGGGTTGACAGGTTGGTGCACTAGGTTGAGACAAGACATCTAGTGAGAACTCCAAAGTGTGTCACACACTGTGTCATATATAGTATGTGGTACACTGTGTCATACACTCTCTTATTTATAACTTTAGATATTCTATCAATCCTGATGAGCTTGATCTGGAAGGTTGAGCCAAGGTTTGCATGCAGGCATTTGGTTAAATCCCACAACTCATCTCTTTACCAAGACAAGTGTGTGTTGTGATCAGTGAAGAAGCAAATAGATTGATATGAGAGGATGAACCAATCGATCAGGCTAATATTGTGAGCACTCATTGAGCATTGAACCCAAACAGGGACTTTTAGCTGATTGAATCATCAATAGTTTGAATCCAGAAGTTCAGATTGGAACAAAAACGCACAACAAGCTCATAAATCAACACTACAGACAGCTCACAGCTGTTACAGAGAAGATTAGAGCACCTGGAGAATATCCAGAGCCAGTGATGACACTCTGCACTGAACTAAATGCAGAGTGGGAAATTCATGACTATTTTGGGCCACCAGATCGTCTCTCCCTGCCCTCATGCAGTGTTTGATTTCTTTCAGGGAAGTCTTTATCTTTGGATGCTAGAAGCGTTGACGTAGCCAAGGAGCTAGAGAGGAGGCTCAGTCAGACAGCTGCGGAGCAGCCTGGTTAGTTTGTTGCATTGTCTGTTGGTGAATGGCATTGTAAATACACATTTTACTTGCATTGCTTGTTGCCTGCCTTGTTTGTAGTTTGCTATTTCTAGTTACTCTGATTAAAATACTCAATTTTGTAGTTGAAGTTGCCTCGGTTGTAGATGGCTTGGTTTCCTTAATTCATTGGCACCTTGCCATCTTGACAGACGATAGTTTGTGCTTCAAAGAGGCATAATAACTTTTACCCATGGCGGTAGTGAATGTGACTGGTAAGGCCAATTCGCGCTGTAAATGTTCATTCACAGTGGGTGCATGTGAACACGTTATTTCCACCATCATGCGTCATCTTACGTCTCAAATGCTTGGTGTGTGACTTTTCTGCAATAATTTTCTCCTTTGTCTTTATTCCATTTCTGATGTTTGCCCTCCATGCAACACGTTCAGCAGCGACTTGCATTGACTTCCATTGACATTGCATTGTGACTTGCGGCAATGTGCATTATCAATGTCCCGCTTACACAAATCTTTGTATCGTAGTAGAGGCCGACCCTGAGATCTCTTACCCATCTGTAATTCACCAAAAAAGATGTCCTTTGGTATTCTACCATCATCCATCCTCCTAAGATGTCCTATCCATCTAAGTCTACGAAGACTGAGCATGGAACAAACTGTCACACAAGCTGATCTTTCCAATACTTCAGTATTTGTGATTTTGTCTTGCCACTTAATACCAAGAATCCTTCGCAGACACCACATATGAAAGTTGTTTAAACGTTTCTTTTGGTGTGAGTAAGTTGTATTGCCTCTCCATAGCATAAAGCCTGGGCTAAAATATAGAGATCATGTGTTGCCCATGCAGCATGATCCCTATCTCTGCCTGCCTAGTTCACTCCAGAGGAAAGGTAACACCTCTACATATGGAACAAGACAAGCTGCAGAAGCTGCTGGATCAGCAAAGCAATGCTCTAACTGTCTGCCTGTTGGAGCTTCGATCCTAGACCAGCCACCAACCAAGGCTTAGGGCCTGGTCTGCCCTGCCATGACATTTTGTCTTTAGGTTGCATTTCCTCACACCAGAGTAAGGCTTGTACTCTCCCAGTTGCACTCTTTTGCCTTAATTATACCCTGGTTATAGTTGCCCTAGCTGTGTCAGCTCTGGTTATACCTTCTTAGCTGTGGTTACCCTGGTTATAGTTGCCTTGGTTATACCTACTCCAATTATACTACACTGGTTATAGTTGCCTTGGTTATGCTTATCCTGGTTATGCTTATCCTGGTTATAGTTGTCCTGGTTGTAATTGCCTTGGTTATACCTACTCCACTTATATTACTATGGTTATAGTTGACCTGGTTATGTGTATCCTGGTTATAGTTGCCCTGATTATCCTTATTATGGTTATAGTTGCCCTGGTTATGCTATTCTGGTTATAGTTATCCTGGTTATAGTTGCCCTGGTTATGCTTATCCTAGTTATAGTTGCCCTGGTTATGCTTATCCTATAGTTGCCCTGGTTATGCTTATCCTAGTTATAGTTGCCCTGGTTATGCTTATCCTAGTTATAGTTGCCCTGGTTATGCTTATCCTAGTTATAGTTGCCCTTGTTATGCTTATCCTATAGTTGCCCTGGTTATGCTTATCCTAGTTATAGTTGCCCTGGTTATGCTTATCCTAGTTATAGTTGCCCTGGTTATGCTTATCCTAGTTATAGTTGCCCTGGTTATGCTTATCCTAGTTATAGTTGCCCTGGTTATGCTTATCCTAGTTATAGTTGCCCTGGTTATGCTTATCCTAGTTATAGTTGCCCTGGTTATGCTTATCCTAGTTATAGTTGCCCTTGTTATGCTTATCCTAGTTATAGTTGCCCTGGTTATGCTTATCCTATAGTTGCCCTGGTTATGCTTATCCTAGTTATAGTTGCCCTGGTTATGCTTATCCTAGTTATAGTTGCCCTGGTTATGCTTATCCTAGTTATAGTTGCCCTGGTTATGCTTATCCTAGTTATAGTTGCCCTGGTTATGCTTATCCTAGTTATAGTTGCCCTTGTTATGCTTATCCTATAGTTGCCCTGGTTATGCTTATCCTAGTTATAGTTGCCCTGGTTATGCTTATCCTAGTTATAGTTGCCCTGGTTATGCTTATCCTAGTTATAGTTGCCCTGGTTATGCTTATCCTAGTTATAGTTGCCCTGGTTATGCTTATCCTAGTTATAGTTGCCCTTGTTATGCTTATCCTAGTTATAGTTGCCCTGGTTATGCTTATCCTATAGTTGCCCTGGTTATGCTTATCCTAGTTATAGTTGCCCTGGTTATGCTTATCCTAGTTATAGTTGCCCTGGTTATGCTTATCCTAGTTATAGTTGCCCTGGTTATGCTTATCCTAGTTATAGTTGCCCTGGTTTTGCGTATCCTGGTTATAGTTGCCCTGGTTGTAGGTACCCTGGTTATGCTTATCCTGGTTGTAGGTGCCTTGGTTATACCTATTCTAGTTAAATTATTATGGTTATAATTGCCCTGGTTAAGCTTATCCTGGTTTTAGTTTTCTTGGTTATGCTATAGTTATAGTTGCCTCTGCACTGTCTCAGAGAGTCAGCTGGTGAAGTTAGAGCGCATACAGAACAAAGCTATGCGGGTCATTCTGGGATGCACTAGAGACACCCCAGTAGTGTGTATGCGTTACATCCTTGGTCTGCCGACTGTTGCTGGTAGGCTCAAGGTGATGCAGGCGAAGGCATACCTCAGAGTAGCTGCAGACACAGACCACCCACTGCATGAGGCGCTGGACGAAGTTAAGAGTCAGCGACTGATAAGAGGTAAATCATGGATGGCTCAAGCGGAGGATACGATCAGACAGGTGTGCCCCTTGGAGAACCATTAGGCGTGGAGAGGAGTGGGTCAGAGTGCCAGCGGAGCAGTCAGACTTGTGCAGAGTTATAATCACATTATGCAGGGAGTGGCCAGCAGGGGCCACGGAAGTGGGATTTCCAGCAACTAATTCAGGACAATGCTCACTCGAGTGATGTGATTATCTACACATATGGTTCGGTGTCAAGAGGTGAGAGAAGTGGCTGGGGGTTCATAGCCAAAGCTAATGGTCGATGTTTGGGGCAGGAGAGCCTGGCATATGATACCACAACATCCAGCTTAAGAATGGAAGTGGAGGCAGTCACTGCGGCTCTCCACTGGATGGAGAATACGACACACACACACATCGTGATTGTAACTGACTCAGAAAGCATGCTGACGAGGGTGAGGACGGGCACACCTCGGAGGAGCAAATGGATTACCATGGTCTGGCAAGAATGCGACAGCGAGGGGTGACGAAGGGATCTGGCCAACGCTCAACGCTCAGAGGAAAGGCGAGACGGACTTATAATCAGATTGCTACTGGTACTATTAGTGTTGGAACTCTTCGCTGGCTGCTGAGGATGGGGACGGAGCACTTATGGGAATGCCCCGAATGCTGTGATGTCGATTCCTAAATCAATCAATCAATCAATCAATGGTTATGCTAATTCTGGTTATAGCTATCCTGGTTATACATCCCAAGTGCCTTGCCTTATACCTACTCCATTTATAGTTACTCTGGTTCTATTTCCCTCATTACACCCACCCTGGTTATTCCTAACCTAGCTTTAGTAGCCCTGGTTGAACGCATGTAGTCCTGTGGCAGTGCAAGTCCAGACTTCACCAATGTAAGTTCAAACATGCATCTGATCATGTGAGTTTTCCCCATACTGTCATATTTGCTGCCTAGAATACCCACACATTTTCCACTTCACGCCTGGTTTTCATTTGAGAAAACATGGAGCAGCATCACCATCCAACTTTCCCATCCCAGCTACAGACAGCTCTTGTCCATCTTTCCTGGTTTATTTATATGTGATTGTTCAATTATATATCTTCTTGCTCATTACCTTTATGATAATATGTCTATATATTTATATTTGTATATTAACCCAACATATAATTATTTCTACATCTTCTTCCTAATCTTCTTCCTCATCCTCTTCTATTTCTTCTTCTTCACCTTCTTCCTTCTCCCTTTTTTCTACTTCTTCTTCTCCTTCTTCACCTTCTTCCCTTTTTCTACTTCAACTTCTTCACCTTCTTCTTCTTCCTCCTCCCCCACCTTCTCTTCTTCTGCACCTTATTCTTCTTCACCTTCTTCCTTCTCCTCTTCTTCTTCATCTTCTTCATCACCTTCTTCTTCTACTTCAACTTCTCCTTCTTCTTCATCCTCCTCCTCCTTTCTAATTTTTGTATCTTCTTCTCTTTCACCTTCTTCCTCCACCTCATCTTTTTTATCTTCTTCTTCATCTTCGTCTTCTACTTCTACTTCAATTACTCCTTCTTCTTCACCTTCTTCTTCCCCCGCCTCTTTCTCCACAATACTTTCTTCTTCTTACTCTCTTTCTTCCTCTTCATTTTCTTCCTTTGATCCAAAAACGAAGCCTTGGTCCTGAACCTATTCATACACAGTGCTGCTACGTGGTTCTGTCTCCTGCACCTCACTCCATGTCCTGTCCATATCATTCATCTCTGCCCCCAAGTCTCTTCTTCTCCACAGTGTATCTCTGCCCCCAAGTCTCTTCTCCTCCACAATGTATCTCTGCCCCCAAGTCTCTTCTCCTCCAAAATGTATCTCTGCCTCCAAGTCTCTTCTCCTCCACAATGTATCTCTGCCCCCAAGTCTCTTCTCCTCTACAATGTATCTCTGCCTCCAAGTCTCTTCTCCTCCACAATGTATCTCTGCCTCCAAGTCTCTTCTCCTCCACAATGTATCTCTGCCCCCAAGTCTCTTCTCCTCCACAATGTATCTCTGCCTCCAAGTCTCTTCTCCTCCACAATGTATCTCTGCCCCCAAGTCTCTTCTCCTCTACAATGTATCTCTGCCTCCAAGTCTCTTCTCCTCCAAGTCTCTTCTCCTCCACATTGTATCTCTGCCTCCAAGTCTCTTCTCCTCCACAATGTATCTCTCCATCCAAGATCTTCTCTTCTACAATGTATCTCTCCATCCAAGTCTCTTCTCCTTCACAGTGTATCTCTGCCTCCAAGTCTCTTCTCCTCCACAATGTATCTCTCCATCCAAGTCTCTTCTCCTCTACAATGTATCTCTGCCTCCAAGTCTCTTCTCCTCCACATTGTATCTCTGCCTCCAAGTCTCTTCTCATCCACAATGTATCTCTCCATCCAATACTCTTCTCTACAATGTATCTCTGCCTCCAAGTCTCTTCTCCTCTACAATGTATCTCTCCATCCAAGACTCTTCTCCTCCACAATGTATCTCTCCATCCAAGTCTCTTCTCCTCTACAGTGTATCTCTCCATCCAAGTCTCTTCTCCTCTACAGTGTATCTCTCCATCCAAGTCTCTTCTCCTTCACAGTGTATCTCTGCCTCCAAGTCTCTTCTCCTCCACATTGTATCACACGTTTTCTAGGCAAAAAGCCTCCGTTCATCTTGGGTGACTTTTCTCCTCTTCTGTAGGCTTGTTCATGGTCATTATAATTTTGCAGCTGAATGAGGTCACCACTTTCTCACCAACCAACCTTCTTTAGGTGCCTCTTATGACATGCATGGTAGGAGACACTGGCTATTCTCTTCTTCCCCAATCTATCCATCATGGGCCATGCCGATAAGCGTGGGCGGTCATGTTTCACCATCTCATTCGATCATCAGAGTCGTGGATGAGCTCCGTGTTTCTGTCTTGACCATGCCACGTGGCCAAGCCATCTAGGTATTTACTTCTTTATGTTTTTCAGATTGTCTGCTCATTGTCCATGCCTCACATCCATACAAAAGTGCAGTTTCTATGTAGCACCATAACACTTTTTTTCCCGATGCAATTGACATCTTTTTATTGGTCAGTATGTTTTTCATCTTGCAAAAGGCTACCTTTGCCATGGCGATTCTTGTTCTAATCTCTTCAAGGCTTCTCCCATCAGATGTTATGTCTGTTCCGAGATAATTATATCGATTCACTTGTTTAAGAATATGCCCATTTACTTTTATATTACGTTGTGGTATTTCCTTCGTCCAAGTGACAACCATAATCTGTGTCTTCTTACAATTAAATTCTAACCCTAGTTGTTCATTGTGTGCAACAACTGCATCTACTAAATGTTGCAGATCCTGCTAATTGTCTGCAATCCATACTTTATCATCCACATAACTAATGTTATTGATGTATCGTCCCCCAATGATGATTATTCCCCAATGGCCCCAGTAATACATGAGTGTCATGTATACTTTACAGGAGTAATAATACAATTGGGTTTGTTTTCTAACATATAGTCTGTTACATCAACTAAACCTTTGTACAATTGACAGGAGAATGTTCTTTGAAGGAGAAGCAGTGAGAAAAGGAACTGATCACCTCAAATCATGCTGCACCTAGTATATGTGAAAGCCTAATGCTTCAAACATGGATAGTGTCTACCATTAGGATGTCTTTAACTATGTTCATTTGTCACTCAAACATCTCTTTTTGTCTCTCTGTCCCTCACGATGATTCTTAGAAGGAGCATCCATGACCAAGTCTGACCCAGCACGTGAACCAGCTCGACGGTCAATGCCAGTACCTCCTTCTCCCCCCAGTGACAGGAAGGAGAAATCAGGAACGGCATCACCCTCCGTCTCTCCCATCCCAGATACAGAAAACTCTTTCCCATCTTCCCCAGCCTCACCAACAGCAGCCACGTTTGACTTCACCAATGTGGATTGGTCGGGTGGTTCCTCATCCACGATTGATGATGAACTACCAAAGTTCAGTGAGACCATCAAACTCCCAACTGTGGCCACACAGAGTCGGAAAGGATTTCTGGGGAAACTCAGTGGAAACAGAAAAATGAGAACTTTGCAGCCGGCACCAGTTAAACGAGCCAAATCTATCACAGAGTCATCTACCTTACCTAGGGGAGACAAGAAAGGCAAGAAAATTAATGTTGCTGATATCTCGGGACCAGTGGTGAGTGTGTTGTCTTGTTTGTCACATTGACATATCGTACATATAAAGTGTTTGTCACATTGACATATTGTACATATAAAGTGTTTATCACATTGACATATCATACATATAAAGTGTTTGTCACATTGACATATTGTACATATAAAGTGTTTGTCACATTGACATATTGTACATATAAAGTGTTTGTCACATTGACATATTGTACATATAAAGTGTTTGTCACATTGACATATCATACATATAAAGTGTTTGTCACATTGACATATTGTACATATAAAGTGTTTGTCACATTGACATATCATACATATACAGTGTTTGTCACATTGACATATCATCCATATAAAGTGTTGTCACATTGACATATCATCCATATAAAGTGTTTGTCACATTGACATATCGTACATATAAAGTGTTTGTCACATTGACATATCGTACATATAAAGTGTTTGTCACATTGACATATTGTACATATAAAGTGTTGTCACATTGACATATCATACATATAAAGTGTTTGTCACATTGACATATTGTACACATAAAGTGTTTGTCACATTGACATATCGTACATATAAAGTGTTGTCACATTGACATATCGTACATATAAAGTGTTTGTCACATTGACATATCATACATATAAAGTGTTTGTCACATTGACATATTGTACATATAAAGTGTTTATCACATTGACATATCATACATATAAAGTGTTTGTCACATTGACATATTGTACATATAAAGTGTTTGTCACATTGACATATCGTACATATAAAGTGTTTGTCACATTGACATATTGTACATATAAAGTGTTTGTCACATTGACATATCGTACATATAAAGTGTTTGTCACATTGACATATTGTACATATAAAGTGTTTGTCACATTGACATATCGTACATATAAAGTGTTTGTCACATTGACATACCGTACATATAAAGTGTTGTCACATTGACATATCGTACATATAAAGTGAGCATCTTTTTTTCTTTGTTAACCTTCTGTTGAAATGTGTCAGATGCTTGTTGTATGTGGTACACTTCATTCCTCCGGCTGTAGCCATCTCTCAGTGTTCAGAAAACACTCCTTCTCTTCCCACACCACCCTTGCCTGTACCCCAGGAACACAATGTTGTGAATAGCAACCCAAGCTCCAATCCAAATGTTGCTAAATATGATACTTTGTTTCCTACCTTGCCCGTAAAACAGTCTCCCTCTATGATGTCAAAGGAGACACCGTTAAACAATGGTGCTGTACCGTCGATGCCTGCTTCCAATGTAGGCACTTCCAGTGACACTCATAGCAATCCCTCGCTGGACGGTAATCTACAACCCTATGAGTGGAACCGTCAACTTCAGCAGCTAATGCGATACAATCCTGCAGCCCTGCACCAAGCATTCATGATATCACTCCAGCAAAGACATTTTCCTGCCCCCTCTAACAGCCTTAACTATTTCTAAATAAAGTTTCGAAATCCCTGCAATTTGTATACCACAAGCGACATCTTCCTTTTAGTTTGTAATGTTCGCTAATCACGATCAGTGGCTCAACAAACATGGTCTATATATAGGCCATCTCAACATCTTTCATCTGCTCAACAAATTACCTGAGCTCTCGGTAATACTGTCCAAACAGTTCCATGTGTTTGGAATCACAGAAAGTCGTCTTAACGACAAAATAACCGACTCCGAAATCTCACTTAAGGGGTTTAAAGTAATTCGGAAAGATGCAAATCAAAAATTAGAGACAGGTATTGCTGTATACATTTCCAATTCTCTCAACTGGTCCCGTAGAAGTGATCTCGAGACAGTAGAGATAGAATGTGTTTGGTTAGAGGTGAAGCCAGCCAGCCAACAACCGTTTCTCATTGGATACCTATATAGGAATCCTTGTGCCGGGTACAGTTGGTATGACTGCTTCACTACAATGATGGATAGAGTGTTTACAGCAGGTAGAGAAGTTATGATACTAGGTGACTTCAACATAGATATTAGTAAATCCAACCAGACATGGGACGATATCATTCTTTCTTACAATTTCAAACAACTAATAAACCGTCCCACAAGGGTTACTGACACATCCTCAACTACAATTGATCATATATATGTTACGTGTCCAGATAATATTATTGAATGTTCTGTTCCTGTTTGTACAGTTAGTGACCACTACCCGGTATGTTGTACATGGTCAAGAATTGGGTTCAAACCTCTTAAACATAAACATGTAAGTATCAAATTTAGGAATTATAAAGCATTCAACCAAGATTTATTTTTGCAAGACTTAAGAAAAGCAGCCCTTGATCACGTTTACCAACTTCCTGACCCGGACGATGCATTAGCTTTCTGGACGAAGACAGTGTACAATGTGTTCGATAAACACGTGCCAATCAAAGAAGTTCGAGTCAAAAATCAACATAAATCCCCATGGGTCACTAGAGAAGTGCTGCAAATCATGAGAGAGCGAGATACAGCACACAAAAATAAAGACTTCATCAATTACCGCAGACTAAGGAATAAAGTTAAATATGAAATTCGTAGGATTAAAAAAGATCATTTTAAAAATTTGATTGTAGATAATTCAAACAGTACAAATATATGGAAGGCTATTAACTTGCTAACCAATAAGAAACGTCCTACAGAATCAGCAATAGCAAATTCTATAACATGCGATGAATTCAGTTGTTTCTTTCAATCGGAAATAGAGAATCTAAAGTCTTCAATACCAGACTCATCGTGTAATTTAAGTTCACTGACATCATTCTGTGAGGAGAAGTGCACCAGAAATATTCCCGCTGAGATTCCTTTAATGTCTGTTGCAGACGTTTATAAATATCTCTTGAACCTCAAATCAACAAACTCACACGGCCTAGATGGTATCAGTAATAGAATTCTTCGTTGTGCTGCACCAGTCATTAGCGAGTCCTTAACGTTCATATATAACCAGTGCCTGGCCAAAAACTACTTTCCATCTGCATTTAAAATTGCTAAAGTGTTTCCGCTAATTAAAAATGGCTCAATCGATAACAGTGTTTTGGGTAATTATAGACCTATTTCCTTACTATCGTCACTATCAAAACCACTAGAAAAACACATTCATAAAATAACGTTACACCATTTAATTAACAATGATCTAATAATTAACAGTCAATCTGGGTTTCGACCTAAATATTCTTGCCATAGTGCTCTAACAAAAATGACCGATAACTGGCACTTAAACATCAACAGCGGTAGAATTTGTGGAGCGGTGTTTGTAGACTTTAAAAAAGCTTTTGATATGGTAGATCACGATATTTTAATTAGAAAACTAAAGCAAATGAAGACAAGCACCAACATGGTGAACATAATTACGTCATTTCTATCCGACAGGCAACAAGTCGTGTCCTTCAACAACTGTCTATCAAGACCCACACAGCTTAATATTGGTGTGCCTCAGGGCTCAATACTAGGTCCGCTGCTTTTTGCAGTTTATATTAATGATCTTCCTTTATATATCAATACAACTTGTGATCTATTTGCAGACGACTGTACTATATATACTAGTCAAGAAAACCGTAGTGAATTAGAGAATTCTTTACAAAAGGAACTTGATAATCTTACTAGATGGAGCAATGAAAACCGCATGCAAATTAACATCGACAAAACCAAATCCATGCTAATAACGACCAGACAAAAACTACAGACACTAGCCATAACTGGATCACCGCTCGAACTCCGCATGGGCACGTTACCTATAGTTAATGTGACTGAACATAAAACACTAGGGCTTTTAATAGACAGCCATTTGAACTGGAGCTCTCATGTTCACGCTCTTACCAAGAAAATAGCACAAAAAGTTTACCAACTTGCTAAAATTCAGCACTTCCTGGACGAAAGCACACGAAAAATATTCTAAACATGCTATATCCAATCACATCTCGATTACTGTTCCACAGTTTGGGATGGTTGCCCTAAATCTAATTTAAAACGACTATGTTCTCTACAAAACCGAGCTATTCGTCTGGTTTCTGGCATAAAGCACGTTGAAAGTAATAATTTGTACAGTCATCTAAGACTTCTACCACTACAAAAGCGCTTCCTTTTCAACAAAGCCAAATTAGTGAATAAAATTATATCTCAAAATACCCCAGAGTATCTTCTGCCGCTGATTCAATCTAATGCAATGAACAGCAAGTGCCTAAATTTGTTACATGTCTCAAAGCCTAGATTGGACCTATACAAAACATGTTTCGCCTATTCTGGTGCTCACTTATGGAATTATCTGCCTCCAGATCTGAAAACTCCAATGAGTCCCTACACATTTAACCGAAAACTCTTTCAATACTTAATCCATACCGACTATATGCCACCATAATTCATTTACTGGTATAATTGTTCAGTAATTGTTCAGTATAATTGTTCATTATAATTGTTTAACTATAATTGTTCACTATATATGTGTGTGCGTGTGGGAGCGAGAGAGAGAGAGAGAGAGAGAGAGAGAGAGAGAGAGAGAAAGTGGGTGTTAGAGAGAGGGAGAGAGTGGATGCGTTTGTGCGCACGTGCATGCGTGTGTGTGGAGAGAGTGATTGAGCGAGAAATGGTGGGGGAATGTGTCAGTGCATGCATTCGTACGTGTATGTGTGAGAGTGAGTGAGGGAATGTAGGCGTGCGTGCGTTCATGTGCATGCGTTCATGTGTATGTGTATGTGTGAGAGAGTGTGATTGAGAGAGTGAGTGTGTGTGTGTGTGTGTGTGTGTGTGAAGGATTGTGTGTTAGAGAGTTAGACAGTGGGAGAGTTGATGTGTTAGTGTATGTGTGTGAGCGCGTGCATGCGTGTGAGTGTGTGTATATGAAAGAATACAGAGAGAGAGAGAGAGAGAGAGAGAGAGAGAGAGAGAGAGCTGAGCAGATGCATGTCATGTAACACGCATGTTATGTAACACGCGAATCCATATGTTTGTGTATTCTCATCTGTCATATTATCAGTTAAATACCATTTGATTTTATCATGCATAATATAAACTAATGTTCATTACTGTAGTTTGAGTGAGAGAGTCAGTGAGTGTGAATGAGAGACAGAACGAGTGAGCGTGAGAGTGAATGAGTGAGCGGGAGAGTGAATGAGTGAGCGGGAGAGTGAATGAGTGAATGGGAAAGTGAATGAGTGAGCGGGAAAGTGAATGAGTGAGCGGGAGAGTGAATGAGCAGGAGAATGAATGAATGAGCGGAAGAGTGAATGTGTGAGCGTGAGAGTGAGTGAGTGTGTGTGTGTGTGTGTGTGTGTGTGAGAGAGAGAGAGAGAGAGAGAGAGAGAGAGAGAGAGAGCATCACTATTTTTACGTCACATACATTTTATGTACACATTTTTCTCCATGTTTAACATTTTTATGAGACTGCTCATGACAAGTGTCAGTGTATATGTGTGAGTAAAGTGTGAGAGTTTCTTCATACTAGTTTCAATACTATCGTGAGACATTTTGTATGTGTCTAGATGTGAGGAAGTGTGAGTGTATGTGGAGGATATGTGTGAGTGTGGGGATATGTGTGGGTAGTGGGTGTGTGGGTGGGGGGTGTGTGGGTGGGGGTATGCGTTTGGATGGGTTGGGGTGTGTTGGTTTTGGTGGGTAGTGGTATTTGTGGGTGTTGGTGGGATGTGTGGATGGATGTGTGGGGGTGAAAGTAGGGGTGTTGGAATGGGTGTGGGGGATGTGTGTATGGGTGGAGGATATGTGTATGGGACGGATGCAGGGGATGTGTGTTTATGTGGGTGGAGATGTGTGGACGGTTTGAGGAAGTATGTGTAGGAGGCGGGGTTGTGTGGGTAGGGGATTGTGTTGGGTGGATTGGGGATGCAAGGGTGGGTGGGGAGAAGTGTATGATGTGTGGGTTTGAGATATTTGTGCGGTGTGTTGGTGGGGGATGTGTGAATGATGTGTGGGTGGAGGGTATGTTTGTGGAGGTATGGGTGGAGGATAGTGTGTGGTGTGGGGGATGTGTGTGATGGGTGCAGGGAATGTGCGTATGAATGGGGTATATGTATGGGTGAGTAGGGGATTGTGGTGGTTGGGGGAAGTATGTGGGGGAGTGTTGGTGGGAGATGTGTGTGTTTGGATGGGGAATGTGTGGGTGGGGGTGTGTGAGTGAGTGGATTAGGGATGTGTAAGTGGGTGAGGGAGTTGTATGTGTCGGGGTGGGATGTGTGAGTGGGTGGAGGATGTGTGTGGGGTAGGGGTATTGTGATCGAGAGATGTTTGGTTGGGGGGGGGGGGGTGTGGGTGCGTAGTGGAGAATGTATGCGTGAGTGAGTGTGTGTTGGTGGACGGGTAGGGAATGCGTGTGTGGGTGGGGAGAGGTGTGTGGTGTGTTGGTTGGGGATATTGTGTGGGTGAGGTATGTGTGTGTGGGTGGGGGATTTTTGTGTTTTGTTTTGTTTTTGTGTTGTGTGAGTGGGGGTATGTGGGGTGGATGGGTAAGGGTATCTGTGTGGGTGTGGGTGGGAATATTGTGTGGTATCTGGGTGGGGGATATGTGTGTGGTGTGTAAGTGGGGATGTGTTGGTGAGGGATATGTGTGTGTGTGGTGCGTGGGTTGGGAATAGTGCATGATAGGAGGTGTATGTGATGTGCGGGTGGGGGATTAGGTTAAGGCATGTGTGGGTGGGTGGAAGTTGTATGTGTGGGTGGTGGGGTGTGTGTTAGTGGATTGGGGATGTATGGGTGGTTAGAGAGATGTGTGTGTGTGTGGGGTGGGGGTAGGGACATGTCAGTTGGTGGGGATGTGTGTGTATGGTTTGGGAATGTGTGAGTGGATGTGCGATGTGTGGGTTGGTGGGGGATTGTGTGCATGGGTGGGGAATATGTTGTCGATGGAGATGTGGCTGGGGGATGGGTGGTTTGAGGTGTGGGTGGGGAGAGGATGTGTGGGGTAGGATGTGTATGTGGATGGGCGTGGGATGTGTGGGTTGGTGGGGGAATGTTTGTGGGTGGCGAGTGTGTTTTGGTTGGGGGATCAGGTGAGGGCAGTGTGTGTGGGTGGGGGATGTGCGGGAGGGGGATGTGCGGGAGGGGGATGGATCGGTTGGTGGGGTATGTATGTGTCCCTTGGTGCGCGTGTATGTGGGTAGGTGGGGGTGTTGTGTGGGTGGGGTGATGTATGGATAGGTGGGAGATGGGCTTCATAACATGGTAATTAGCCTTGTTTATGTTTACAACATTAATTTCACAATGTTTATTTTATCTTCCTATGTAAATGTATAATGCTCTTGATGAACGAAAGACGAGTGATTGGAAGGGCCGAATGTAAGACGGGCCTGCGCGCCCAATTTGTGACCCTAATAAAGTTGATTTGATTTGATTTGTTTGAAATCACATTGAAATATTGTACATATAAAGTGAATATCTTTTTCTTCATTAACCTTCTTTTGAAATGTGTCAGAAGCTCGTTGTATGTTTTCTTTGGGGAATTTCTTCTGTATATTCTTATCATGAATCAGGCATGATGTGTATGTGGTACACTCAGCCATGAGGAAGCTGTGGCAATGTGGACTCTTGTTCCAATTTGTCAGACAAGTCAAACTCTAATATCCAAGATCAGCATAGCTAAACGGTTAAGAGCATTCATTCTTAAACATCTAGTGTGCTAATCCTGAGGTAGCGAGTTCAACCCCTATACCGGTCACTTGGACTAAAATGTTGCCTTCTAATCCTTGACTTGAGGACGTAAATTACAAGTACCTCTGAAGTCAGAGTGGGTTCGCCTGATGGCAAGGGACACTGGTAATAGGAAAAGCTAATCAACACGCAAAATTCAGTCCTGTGATTCTAGAATTTGTCTGTATGGATGGACTAAGCTTGATTTCAAAGCAAGCGAGTGCCAAATAAAAAACAACCTCTAATATCCCATGTAGTCTTTAACAATTTCCATATACCCATCGTGTGATAATGGTACATACACAAGATTACTGTTACATGATATCTGTTTTATGCTAACATCTTTGGTTCTTGTGTGTAGATGGTGACTGACATCACAAATTCCAGAGTGTTGGGACATCGGAGAAACACCATTTCCCTGGGAAGTGATCCTGCTTTTGCTGTGTGTAAGTAGATTTGGGGGTAGGAAAGTAGATGTGGGGATGTGTAAGCAGATGTGGAGTTGTGTAAGCAGATGTGGGGTTGTGTATGTAGATGTGGGGGTTGTGTAAGTAGATGTGGGGTTGTGAAAGTAGATGGGGGGGGGGGGGTTGTGTAAGTAGATATGGGGGTAGGAAAGTAGATGTGGGGGTGTAGGAAGGTAGATGTAGAGATGTGTAAGTAGATGTGGGAATGTGCAAGTAGATGCGGCGTAGCGTAAGTAGATGTGGGGGTGCATAAGTAGATGTGGGGTTGTGTAAGTAGATGTGGGGGTTGTGTAAGTAGATGTGGGGATGTGTAAGAAGATATGGGGGTGGGAAAGTAGATGTGGGGGTGCATAAGTAGATGTGGGGTTGTGTAAGTAGATGTGGGGGTGCATAAGTAGATGTGGGGTTGTGTAAGTAGATGTGGGGGTTGTGTAAGTAGATGTGGGGATGTGTAAGAAGATGTGGGTGTGCATAAGTAGATGTGGGGTTGTGTAAGTAGATGTGGGGGTGCATAAGTAGATGTGGGGTTGTGTAAGTAGATGTGGGGATGTGTAAGAGGATATGGGGGTGGGAAAGTAGATGTGGAGATGTATAAGTAGATGTGGGAATGTGCAAGTAGATGTGGCGTAGCATAAGTAGATGTCGGGTTGTGTAAGTAGATGTGGGGTTGTGTAAGTAGATGTGGGGTTTTGTAAGATGTGGGGATGTGTAAGTAGACGTGGGGTTGTGTAAGTAGATGTGGGGATGTGTAAGTAGATATGGGGGTGGGAAAGTAGATGTCTGGATGTGTAAGTAGATATGGGGATGTGTAAGTAGATGTGGAGATGTGTAAGCAGATGTGGGGTTGTGTAAGTAGATGTGGGGGTGTGTAAGTAGATGTGAGGTTGTGTAAGTAGATGTGGGGTTGTGTAAGTAGATGCGGTGTAGTGTAAGTAGATGTGGGGGTGCATAAGTAGATGTGGGGTTGTGTAAGTAGATGTGGGGTTGTGTATGTAGATGTGGGAGTTGTGTAAGTAGATGTAGGGGTGTGTAAGTAGATGCGGGGATGTGTAAGTAGATATCGGGTGGGAAAGTAGATGTGGGGGGTAGGAATGTAGATGTGGAGATGTGTAAGTAGAAGTGGGGATGTGTAAGCAGATATGGGGTGGGAAAGTAGATGTGGGGGGTAGGAAGGTAGATGTGGAGATGTGTAAGTAGATGTGGGAATGTGCAAGTAGATGTGGTGTAGTGTAAGTAGATGTGGGTTTCTGTAAGTAGATGTGGGGTTGTGTAAGTAGATGTGGGGTTGTGTAAGTAGATGTGGGGGTTGTGTAAGTAGATGTGGGGGTTGTGTAAGTAGATGTGGGGATGTGTAAGTAGATGTGGGGATGTGTAAGTAGATATGGGGGTGGGAAAGTAGATGTGGTGGGGTAGGAAGGTAGATGTGGAGATGTGTAAGTAGATGTGGGAATGTGCAAGTAGATGTGGCGTAGCGTAAGTAGATGTGGGGGTGCATAAGCAGATGTGGGGTTGTGTAAGTAGATGTGAGCTTGTGTAAGTATATGTGAGCTTGTGTAAGTAGATGTGGGGGTAGTGTGAGTAGATGTTGGGGTGGGAGAGTAGATATAGGGGTAGGAAAGTAGATGTGGAGGTGTGTAAGTAGATATGGGGATGTGAAAGTAGATATGGTGATGTGTAAGTAGATGTGGGGGTGGATAAGTAGATGTTGGGGTGCTAAGTAGATTTGGGATGTGTAAATAGTTGTGGGGATGCATTAGTAGATGTGGTGATGTGTAAGTAGATGTGGTGATGTGTAAGTAGATGTGGTGACGTGTAAGTAGATGTGGTGATGTGTAAGTAGATGTGGAGTTGTGTAAGTAGATGTGATGTGTAAGTAGATGTGATGTGTAAGTAGATGTGATTTGTAAGTAGATGTGATTTGTAAGTAGATGTGGAGTTGTGTAAGTAGATGTGATGTGTAAGTAGATGTGGAGTTGTGTAAGTAGATGTGGTGATGTGTAAGTAGATGTGGGGTTGTGTAAGTAGATGTGTAAGTAAAGATGGAAATATATAAGAAGTTGTGAGAGAATATAGGTAGATGTAATAGTATCTAAGTAAATGTAGGGCTGCTATACTGATGTGGAAGCAGGTATGTAGATGTGGTAACTTGTAAGTCGATGTGCAAGTATAATGCAGATTTTGAGCAACTGGATGTCATAAATAACGTAAATGTTTTGAAACTGACAATTTAAAATAATATAGATCCTCATACAGTAATTAATATATACTCACTCATACATTTACTCATAACATACCCACTCATACACAATCATACCAACACAAGCACATTTATATAGATATATATTAACACATACACATGCATACACATACACAATGTATAACATATTGACATGTATCTCTGTTGACAGTGGCAGCCTCCTCCATGAACCCAGTAAACACTACATCCTCTGCTTCTATAGACAGGAGCAGTTTTGATGAGTTTGACATTCCCATCCTGTCACCTTTGGGATCCCTGGAGAACCTCTATGAATCCATTCTGCCAAAACCTGAGGGAAGCATGTTCCACTACTACGACCCTCCAACTGTTCCCAAGGTATTGTGCCCAAACATCCCAGCAGACGGATATCTGGAGCCTGTCCCACCGTTGTCAGCTACCGCTGCATCATCTTCATCTGCATCGTCATTAACTTCAGGGTCTTTGACGTCAATGGTGACGACAGCAGCAAGCCTGCAGACATCATCGCTACTGTCACTAACTTCTACTGCAGCTGCCAGTGTCTCTGTTACAAAGTCACCTTTAAAATCCAAAACGTCATTTGCCAGATTCGACAGAACGGTCAGCACCTTGCCCCGATGTTCCAAAGATGGGTCGTACGTTGCCCAAATCTCGACAAGTTCCAGTGAGACTAGTTCAGCAGAGAACTCTGGCAGCTCCTTACCGGATTCTGCCCAGGTTCTAAAGAACATTTCAGATGCCCTGACTGCAGCAAAACCTGGAAACAGTTCTCTTAGCTTGTCTTCAGGGCTGGGACCAGGCTTTGTGGAGCCTGAGATGACAGAACAGAGAAGGATGCTCTTGGCATCACAACCAATTTATGAGGAAATTCCCAATGGAGCAAGTGATATCAAGGGTACTTATGAAGACAGCTGTGTAAATTCTAAACAGGGAAGAGCCAAAAACAAAGTGTCTGGGTTAAAGATAGATGTATCTTCTAAGAAGGTAACTAGTTCTGAAAATATTCTAGCAGTGCAGAAAGCATTACTGCAGGCTGTGGGATCTTCAGGGGATAAAGGCAAGACAGGTTATTCCTGGATGCAGCAGGTGCATGCAACAGAATCATCATGTTCTGCTTCATTGTCATCTACCTCAGCTGGTTCACCTGCCTCTAAAGTGGCAACCTCTCCTTCTCACGTTCCATTGAAACAGAACCAAACCCCAACAGCCGTGTCATTGTCATCATCTGTATCCATGACATCATCCCAGATCATGGCAGTCTCATCCATCATGACAACTTCATTGACTTCAAGCATGCTGCCTCCACCACCGCCTCCACCAGACCACTTGCCAGCGCCCCATCCTTCGGCCAGCCGATCAGCCTCTCGGGAGACTGTGTCCTCCGAGTCTGATGCCCACTCCACCTGCAGCACATTTTCCCGACCCAGACCGGCTCCCAGGCAGAAGCCCAGAAGACCCTACACTGGGTCAGCGGACCAGTATGTCTCCATGAACAGACCAAATACTCAGGTAGTCTTGTTGTCCCTGCTGGTGTACTTTCCTTAGATGTAGCTTTGATTGTACATCTTTACCAGGGACATTACTCCTTATATATAGCACACAATTTCACCTGGTCGTTCAGAAAGCAATGGCAAACTAATGAACAATAACTTGCCTTGTAAATCACAAATGCTGGCGTTGATTGTTGCATGCAACTATTCTTTAGATATAGCACACTTTGATATTACATCCTTATCTCAGACAGTTTTACTCCTTTGCCCTCTTTAGATATAAACAAATTAAAATAACACAAAGTAATGCAGCTTTTATCGTCATGTGCCATACCAATAAACGTGGGTGGTCATGTTTTGCCATCTCCAGAGTCGTGTATCAGCTCTGTGTTCTTGTCTCACCCATGCCATGTGTTCAAACCATTCAGGTATTTACTTCTCTGCTTTCCCCCTGTTCTCTTCCCCTCGATCTTGCCAGTTGTCACCAAATTCTCCAATTTATTTCTTCTCATAACGTGACCAAACAGTTGTGACTGTCTACATCTAATTTCTCTAATCAGTTTACGATTTTCATTTACTGAGTTACAGAACACAAATATGGAAAACATAGGACATTGTGGTGTCTAGCCTTTATAAGTAAACAAATACACAAAACACAACATGTAAACACAGGGGAGACACTAGTCACTGACTACCTTAAGGCATAATAACTGAATGAGAAGAATGGATAGATGAACAGAATGGGAACATTGAAAAGAAAATTAACAAAGAGGGCTACTTATCTCAGAATGCCAGGCTGTGAAACTAACATGAATCTTCATGTTGATACTCTTATACAGACATGGAAGTGGTACATGAAGACGGAGAGGAAGTTAAGGTGGGAAACAGTGGAAGCACTGGAGATATGATGATGGGCAAGGCTGACAACTAGGAAGGAGTGCCCTGGTGGATGTCCTTACATTGCTTGAGTATGGGCCAGCAATAGGTTGGCCATGGTAGGCCAGTGTCACAGAGCAGTGAAGTGTGCACCTATGTGTATGATTGTGATAATAATGAAACACATTCTCTGTGCTCCTTTATATGTGTGCTAATGGAATATTAAAGTCTGAGTGGACCGATCCATGTGCATGTATAAACACACACACACACACCAACAAACACCCATACAATCATATATATATATATATATATTGAATATCGTTATTCAAATTCATCACGGGAAAACATTGTTTTGAATATATATATATATATATATAGAGAGAGAGAGAGAGAGAGTATAGTACCCATGATATGCCACCTAGGATATGCAGATTGGGTAGGTCTAAAAATGCAAGGTTTCATTCACTCTTATTGTTCCATATGAAATAATAAGTAAGGTTGATAGAATGTAACTTGAAGCTGGCAACTCCTAAAGTGTTCTTATACGAGGGGCGGTCAATAAGTAATGCCTCGTAATTCCTAATTTCATTAAATAGACAACATAAACAGATAAAATTCACATAGAAATGAAGCCCTAGGTTGCAGGCCAGCATGGCCGAATGGGTAAGAATGTGTGTTCTTAAAATCCATTGTGCTGATGCCGAGTTAAGCGGTTCAACCCCTACACCGGACAGCTGGACTAAAATGTTGACCTGTTGTCCTTGTCTTGGGGATGTAAATTACAAGTACCTCTGAAATCGGAATGGGTTCACTTGATGGCAAGGGACACTTGTTAATAGGGAAAGCTAATCCACACGCAAAATTCAGTTCATCACTACTATAAATAGTATGTATGGACTACGCTTGAGTTCAAAGCGAGCGAACACCAAAAAAAAAACACACACACACACAAACAACAACAACAACAACAAAAAGTCCTATGTCTGTACTTCAAAAATGTATTTCTCAATGTAGTCTCTGTTATTGGTTATAGTTTTTGTCCATCTTCTCACAAGAGTATGTATCCCCTCACGGTAAAATTGCTTGTTCTTTATACAAAACCACTGGCGTACGGCATGTTTAAGGGGGATGTCCGCGAAGATCTTTTTCAGCGGTCCAAACAGATGGAAGTCTGAAGGTGCTAACTTGGGACTGTAAGGGAGATGTGGTAATAAT
The DNA here is from genome assembly GCA_963921405.1 of Cepaea hortensis. Classification (NCBI taxonomy): domain Eukaryota; kingdom Metazoa; phylum Mollusca; class Gastropoda; order Stylommatophora; family Helicidae; genus Cepaea; species Cepaea hortensis. The sequence goes on from OY992876.1 coordinate 519,590,223, forward strand.
ATCCAGCCATATTATGCAAATTTTCAATGGTGTGTTTAGCGGTGTGTGGCATGGCATTATCATGCAACAGTAGTGCAGTTCTCGGATCTTTGAATGGGTAAAGTCATCGAAGACGTCCTCTAATATTTAAAGTTTCAATGTAATGGTTAGAATTCACGGTGTTTCCCTGTTCCATTGGATAAAAAATAGGAGGCATTACTTATTGGCCGTCCCTCTTATTTATGTTCCAAATGTACATTGTCCACCACCATTGGCTGCTCCCTACAGGTGTCTCTGAGTGAGGACAGACTGAGGGATGTCTTCACCAAGCTCACTAACATCACGTTCCACGCCCTACAAGATATCTACGCCCAGTGTGAGCGCATCTTGTCTGTGGACCGGCTCAACATTCCAAACTCCAAGTTGTTGAAGTGGGCAGATTTTGACATCTATGGCCAGCCATTGCATGCATCGGGGCGATGTGTGGTTTACAACGCCAAGCTGCGCTCAAACAGCTGTCCATGTCAGGTCATGGTAAGCTTAATTGTGATGATAGTGCTTATTGTACAGGTTGTTTGTAAAGTCTCACTACACTTTGTATGAAAAATGAAGTACATGAGTCATCACAAAAATGTGCCAAACAATTCATTAAATTAATTACAATAGTTACTGCTATGGTCTAACGATGTTTTGGGGAAGCTGGAAAGTACCAATGAAGTATTCATTATAACGGGTGTTGGAAATGTCCATCACGGGCTTCAAGACATGACTGTACACATCTCTTCATATTGTAAAATACCTTCTGCAATGTATCTGTTGTTATTTCCATGTGTATCAACCACCATTTTGAAACTCTTGTTCAAGCAAAACATTCTTTCTTTCATAACACCATTCTGTTTGGAGTGCAAAGAATTACTCCAACAGACAACAGCCATTCACTGCTTATTGCTTCATGATGGACTGGAGCACATTTTTACATAAAGTCATGTGCAGGGTGTAGCGGCTAATGACACCAGTTCTGTGCTGGCTTATCAATCTTCTTGGCTTCCTGTGTAGTGTTCTTGTTTGGCCACACCTCTATTAATTTGCTGTTCTCGCAGTCTGACCATGGTTGTAGATTCGCAGTCATCACTTGGTTCTCCCAAAAGTCTTAATTCTTGTAGTGCATTCAGAATGTCAGCCTGGTCCATGGGGCGTCCGCCCTCCATATTAGCTATGCCTGCGAGCTTGTCAGCCTGCTCATTTCCTTGTACTCCCGCATGCCCTGGCACGAAGATGAAACTAATCTTTGCCAGCCGAGACCATTCCAGAGACAGCAACCATTCTCTTTGGATCCACCCTATCTCTATCCTCTTGAGCATGCTCATTGAGTCGCTAAGGACACATGCCCTAATGAATGTCTGTGTGTGTCTTGAGCTATGTTATTGTTTTACTTACTGCCATGACTTCCATAGTCAGGCTACTTGTGGTCTCAACAAAAGCACCAGAGTCCTCCTTCACAATTCTCCTTCCGGTCCACGCCGTAAAGGCCCATGAGCTTCTCACATGTCGGACCATCTGTGTAAATGACAGCATCACCGCCTAACGAATTCTCGAAAATCAATGCTTGTTCTTCCGCCTCCACAACAGCCGGATTTTCTTATCTGCATTTTCTGTCTAGTTGGATGCAAGCTGAAAAGGATGTACAGAAATCTGTTGGCACTTGTACCCACACCTCGCCAGGTTCTAAGTCCTCAAGTGAACACACCTGTTGAAGAATGTCTTCCACTTGACCCATCCAAAACCTTCCTCTTTTTAACCTGCTGCCCTTCACATTCCTAATTCCACAATGCAGTGGATGTTGTGAGTTTGCGTTAACTCTGAGGTAGGCGCGAGCTCTGCAAACTTGTATTCTGTCTTCAATGGTTGGAAAATCAAGAAGGTAGTGCATAGCCCTGCATGCTGTATCTTTTGTACATCCAAGAATAATGCGCATAGCTTCGTTTTGTATCCTTTCCATCCTTTCTATCTGCTTACGGCTGAGAGTCAGGATCGCCACCGTGATACTCAAAAACAGACATGACCAGCCCCTCGTATAGGAGGCATAGATGGCGCTGCTCACAGTTTGCTGCCGCCATCACCCGCATCGCAGCCAGACCCCGCTTGACCTTTGTTATCACCTGGTCTATGTGCTCGTTATAAGCAAGGCTTCGATCAAAACGTATCCCCAGGTAATTCATTGCCTGCGTTCTATCCACAGTCTCTGAACACAGATTAACAGTTGGTGTTGGCATGTTGACAATATGATTATTCAATGAGAACCATGTCACTGTTGCCTTTGTTGGCTTGACCATTGCCCCAGCTTCAACACACCAAGTACTTATGAGATTGAGTTCGGTTTGCAGTTCCACAGCAACCTGATCTCTATCCTTACTCTGATGATACACTGAAACATCGTCGGCATATGACAATGTCCTCCCCAGCCCAGTGATCTGCTCGCTGGTGATTCTCACAGTGTAGGCGTTGAACAGCACCGGAGATAATGGTGATCCCTGTGGTAGGCCAGGATATATTGTTGTAGGTTCCGACGTCCAGCTGCCACATCTATAATCTACTTTCCGTTGGAAGAGGGCTGCAGTGATCCAACTAAGGAGGAACAGACTTATCTTGAGTTCAAGAAGCTGAAGCATTAGAAAATCCAATGTTACTCTGTTGTACGCGTCCTCCAGATCAATCGCTGCAGCAAAGGTTTCAATGCCTGAGTGGAAACATCATGGGCAAAAACTGCTGCATTAGTCCAGGTTTCTATTTTGGGACGGTACCCTTCCAGGGTGGGTGGGAAAACACCTTGCCTCTCTAGCTGGCTTGATATGTTCCTGGCAATTACCTTCTCCAGCAGCTTGCCTATTGTATTCTGCATGGTTATTACTCGATATCACTGAATTTTTGTGTGGTCTTTGCCAGGCTTCGGCAAGGGAATCAGATAGCTGTGTAACCACTCCTCCTTGATGCTAACACTCCCTTTACTGTTGTTATACATGTCTGCTAGTTTCTTTAGCTCGTTGTTGGTACACCTATTGATGTCGTCATATCTTATGCCATCCGGCCATGGAGCGCTGTTTTTTTATCGTCGAAGCACAGCCTTGATTTCTTTCACTGTCACTGTGTCTTCATCCGAAATGTTCTGGGTCTTACACCTGTCTGAGGTGACCTCCTTGGCAAGATTACAGCCTCTCATGTCTGTCTGGTTGCTCTGGTCTAGATAGCATTCGAAGAGGGCTTTGCCCTTGTTCTTACACAGATGAGGTCAGCACCTTCGAAGTCAGAAATTCTCTTATTCTTGACTACCCCACTCATGCTTTTATGTAGTCATCAGAACAATTTCAGCTTACTCTTTGACATACCACTGCCCATTTTTCACTTTTAACCACCATAACCAGTTTTTTAAAATTACTTACTTTTGTGTGCATCTCTCTTTCTAAGTGCATGCAGGGATTAGGATGGGCAAATCTGTTCTTCTTGGTGTTTTGCCATTTCCTTACAGCACTACACTTATCCAACCAGGCCCTTTCCACCTCAAAATTCCACCAGGGTGGCTGCCCTCAGCTTTTTTTCCTGCCCTGAAGCTTTCTGCTCTTCTCGTGCCTTATTTTACTCACCACATCTTGCCCTGTACAGTCATACTGGAAAGTCTTGACCGTTGACTTGTGCTGCCTGGTTCTGCCTTTCTCCACCAATATGCTGCAAGGGTGGTGGTCGCTGTCGTGGTACCCTAGGATACCCCATCTACACACTGTAGTGAGTGAAGGAGAAACCAGCACCAGATCAGTAGGACTGTCCTCATTGCTGTCCTGGTGACACAGCCACTGTTGATACACACCAGGTCAATGGTTTCAAGTGCAGTCTCGAGCTCCTCCCCCTGTGTGTTGGAGAAAATGTTTCCCCATGATCTGCCTTTAGCGTTTAAATCACATATATATAGCTTGGGTGTTACCTATCCCTGTATTTGATCTAGGTCATACATGGCAGATAGGCAGGCAGGCCTTGGGACCTTGGAGAATATACTATTTCCAAACACAATCTGCTGTTGCATTGTCCACATGTTTTGACTTGGAGGACCTGGTTTCATCACTCAGTTACTGAATTGAGTGCTTGGTGTGACACTGAGCTGTGAATTTCATTGCAAGTGCTTTTTTTTGTATCAAAGGTGATTGTGTGGTGGAATGCAGATTCAGAAAATAGTGGATAGTTATTTGTGAGACAGGGATATGTAATGTTTCCAGATCTTTTTTCCCTGTACAGTGAAAATATTTTCAGAAATGTAGAAGATATGAAAGGAATTATCAGTGGGGGACAAAACATCAATAATGTTAGATATGCAGATGATACAGTATTGATTGAGATAATGAGCAGGATCTGCAACATGTAGTAGATGCGGTTGTTGCACACAGTGAACAACGAGGGTTAGAATTATATTGTTAAGAAGACACAGATTATGGTCGTCACCGTGAAGAAGAAATCCCATAATTTAATATACAAGTAAATGGGATTATTCTTAAACAAGTGAATCTGTAAAATTATCTTGGAATAGACTACCTATCGACAAGGGAGAGGTGGTCGTGCGCCTGTGAGACCAGATGGAGGAACAGACTGAGAACCCGTATGTGGAAAGGAGATTACGGGGGATCGGCAGGGGTTCTGGAAGAATCTCAAAATTGAGAGGGAAGACCAGGAGAACTTTCAATCAGATAGCGGTAGGAACGATTAGTAGTGTGGCTCTTCACTGGCTGTTGAACGAGGGTACGGAGCGCATATGGAAATGTCCTGAGTGCAGTGATGTTGGTTCTTAGCTCAACTCAACAACAACCTGTACTTTTGTGAAGTGTGGACAATGAACAGACAAGCTGAAAAACATCTAATGGCAGTGGAAATGTGGTTTCTGTGGAAAAGTAAAAGAATACCATGAACAGACAGAAAAACCAATGACCAAGTCCTACAAGAAGCAAATAAAAACCTTAAACTGATTAGAGAGATTAGGTGTAGACAGTCACAATTTTTGGGATATGTTATGAGATACTTTTGGGGATTTTGGGATACATTTTTTTTCAAAACAAATGAGAACTAAATTGGCGAACTTAGTGACAACTGGCAAGATCAAGGGGAAGGCAAAGAAGTAAACACCTGGATGGCTTAGTCACATGGCATGGTTGAGACAATAACACAGAGCTGATCCACAACTCTGGTGATTGTGTGAGATGGCGAAACATGACTGCCCACACTTATCGGCATGGCACATGATGATGATGATGATTCTATATGTTCAGTGTTATTTATCATGCATACATGTTCTCTGTTAATTATCCCTCTATATTTGTTCTCTGTTAATTATCCCTCTATATTTGCTCACTGTTAATTATTTTTGTATGTATGTTGAGTATGTTCACTGTTACTTGTCTCTGTATTCTTTCTTTCTTTCTTTCTTTCTTTCTTTCTTTCTTTCTTTCTTTCTTTCTTTCTTTCTTTCTTTATGTGTGTCTGTCTCTGCTTCTCTTTTCTCTCTCTCTCTATCTCTCCCTCTCTCTGTCACTCAATCATTTTGTCTTTCCCTCCATTCTTGATTTGTCTGTCTCTGTCTCTCTGTCTGCCTCTCTCTCTCTCTCTCTCTCTCTCTCTCTCTCTCTCTCTCTCTCTCTCTCTCTCTCTCTCTCTCTCTCTCTCTCTCTCTCTCTCTCTCTCTCTCTCTCTCTCTCTCTCTCTGTGCCAGTCTACCTCATTCTCCATCCTATATCTTTATCTCTCCCTACATCCCTCTCTACCCCCATCAGTGTGCTCACGCTGTTGCCACTGTTACAACTCATCCCAGATTCTGCACTCACGACCAGCCACAGAGATGTGCTCCACCTGTCACCCCAGCCTGCTGCGACCGTCTGCTGTGTTTGCAGACACCATCCCCTTCTCCTACCTGACCCCGGACTTCATCAAAACCTCACAGCTGCTGCAGAACTCTGTCTACGACTCCAGCCAGGCCAAGTGTTTCATTGCTGTGGGTGAGTAGACTCCATGGTGACACAGTCATCTGTCTTGTCCTCAAGTGTTTCATTGCTGTGGGTGAGTAGACTCCATGGTGACACCATCAAGTTATATGTCTTGTCCTCAAGTGTTTCATTGCTGTGGGTGAGTAGACTCCATGGTGACACCATCAAGTCATCTGTCTTGTCCTCAAGTGTTTCATTGCTGTGGGTGAGTAGACTCCATGGTGACACCATCAAGTCATCTGTCTTGTCCTCAAGTGTTTCATTGCTGTGGGTGAGTAGACTCCATGGTGACACCATCAAGTCATCTGTCTTGTCCTCAAGTGTTTCATTGCTGTGGGTGAGTAGACTCCATGGTGACACCATCAAGTCATATGTCTTGTCCTCAAGTGTTTCATTGCTGTGGGTGAGTAGACTCCATGGTGACACCATCAAGTCATATGTCTTGTCCTCAAGTGTTTCATTGCTGTGGGTGAGTAGACTCCATGGTGACACCATCAAGTCATATGTCTTGTCCTCAAGTGTTTCATTGCTGTGGGTGAGTAGACTCCATGGTGACACCATCAAGTCATATGTCTTGTCCTCAAGTGTTTCATTGCTGTGGGTGAGTAGACTCCATGGTGACACCATCAAGTCATCTGTCTTGTCCTCAAGTGTTTCATTGCTGTGGGTGAGTAGACTCCATGGTGACACCATCAAGTCATCTGTCTTGTCCTCAAGTGTTTCATTGCTGTGGGTGAGTAGACTCCATGGTGACACCATCAAGTCATCTGTCTTGTCCTCAAGTGTTTCATTGCTGTGGGTGAGTAGACTCCATGGTGACACCATCAAGTCATCTGTCTTGTCCTCAAGTGTTTCATTGCTGTGGGTGAGTAGACTCCATGGTGACACCATCAAGTCATCTGTCTTGTCCTCAAGTGTTTCATTGCTGTGGGTGAGTAGACTCCATGGTGACACCATCAAGTCATCTGTCTTGTCCTCAAGTGTTTCATTGCCGTGGGTGAGTAGACTCCATGGTGACACCATCAAGTTATCTGTCTTGTCCTCAAGTGTTTCATTGCTGTGGGTGAGTAGACTCCATGGTGACACCATCAAGTCATATGTCTTGTCCTCAAGTGTTTTATTGCTGTGGGTGAGTAGACTCCATGGTGACACCATCAAGTTATCTGTCTTGTCCTCAAGTGTTTCATTGCTGTGGGTGAGTAGACTCCATGGTGACACCATCAAGTCATATGTCTTGTCCTCAAGTGTTTCATTGCTGTGGGTGAGTAGACTCCATGGTGACACCATCAAGTCATATGTCTTGTCCTCAAGTGTTTCATTGCTGTGGGTGAGTAGACTCCATGGTGACACCATCAAGTCATCTGTCTTGTCCTCAAGTGTTTCATTGCTGTGGGTGAGTAGACTCCATGGTGACACCATCAAGTTATCTGTCTTGTCCTCAAGTGTTTCATTGCTGTGGGTGAGTAGACTCCATGGTGACACCATCAAGTCATATGTCTTGTCCTCAAGTGTTTCATTGCTGTGGGTGAGTAGACTCCATGGTGACACCATCAAGTCATATGTCTTGTCCTCAAGTGTTTCATTGCTGTGGGTGAGTAGACTCCATGGTGACACCATCAAGTCATATGTCTTGTCCTCAAGTGTTTCATTGCTGTGGGTGAGTAGACTCCATGGTGACACCATCAAGTCATCTGTCTTGTCCTCAAGTGTTTCATTGCTGTGGGTGAGTAGACTCCATGGTGACACCATCAAGTTATCTGTCTTGTCCTCAAGTGTTTCATTGCTGTGGGTGAGTAGACTCCATGGTGACACCATCAAGTCATCTGTCTTGTCCTCAAGTGTTTCATTGCTGTGGGTGAGTAGACTCCATGGTGACACCATCAAGTTATCTGTCTTGTCCTCAAGTGTTTCATTGCTGTGGGTGAGTAGACTCCATGGTGACACCATCAAGTCATATGTCTTGTCCTCAAGTGTTTCATTGCTGTGGGTGAGTAGACTCCATGGTGACACCATCAAGTCATCTGTCTTGTCCTCAGGTGTTTCATTGCTGTGGGTGAGTAGACTCCATGGTGACACGGTCATCTGTCTTGTCCTCTGAAAGTTTGTAGGTTCGGTTTCTGACTGTGTCGCTCAGATTTACAAGTGCAGTGTTTGAGGTTACCAGAATGTGTGCTTTGGGCTGTGCTGTCAGCTGGCGGAGTGCCACACTGCAGAGAGAGGTCAGGTCAGATGGGGTAAACCTGATGCAGTGAAGTCTTTAAGTAGAGGTTGGGCATATATGTGGCAGCTCACTCGCCTTTAGCCATGGATTTCTCAGGTTTGGTTGCACTATGAGATAGTACACTGACCATAGTTTGGTGGTTGTGAGTGTATGACGTAGCTACTGTGTGTATGTGATATGGCCACTGTGTGTATGTGAGACAGGGCTACTGTGTGTGACATGGCTGCTGTGTGTGTGACATGGCTGCTATGTGTGTGTGTGACACAGCCACTGTGTGTATGTGAGACAGGGCTACTGTGTGTGTGACATGGCTGCTGTGTCATGGCTGCTGTGTGTGTGACATGGCTGCTGTGTGTTGTGTGTGACACAGCCACTATGTGTATGTGACATGACCACTGTGTTTATGTGACATCACTACTTTGTGTGTGTGATGTGGTTACCATGTGTATGTGTAAAACATGACTACTGTGTGTGTATGACATGGCTACTGAGCTTGTATGTGACAAGGCTACTTTGTGTGATGTGGCTACTCTCTCTCTCTCTCTCTCTCTCTCTCTCTCTCTCTCTCTCTCTCTCTCTCTCTCTGTGTGTGTGTGAGAGAGAGAGAGAGAGACATGGCTACTGTATGTGATGTTGCTACTGTGTGTGTGCGTGCGTGAGAGAGAGAGAGAGAGACAAGACTACTGGGTGTTTATGATGTGGCTACTGTGTGTTCACAGTTAGAGAAAGTGTATGTGTGTACAAGCCTGCCAAGTGTTTAAAACAACTTCTCTTTGCCCTGTTCTGTCAGGACTCAGTTAGATATGACTGAGGCACCGTATGACAGTAGCTGGTACTACCTGCTTCTGTTAGCGCCGAACGTTGGGTGATGCTTGCCAAACCCGACACCCTACATTGTGCCAACGGATTTGGACGGAGGAGTGCAATTGGGAGGGTACAAGCTTTATCCAAGTGCAAGGAAATGCAACCTAAAGACTAAATGTCATGGCAGGGCAGACCAGGCCCTAAGCCTTGGTTGGCAACTGGTCTAGGATCGAAGCTCTGACATGCAGACAGTTAGAGCATTGCTTTGCTGGTCCTTCAGCTTCTGCAGCTTGTCTTGTTCCAGATGTATTGGTGTTACCTTTCCTCTGGAGTACACTAGACAGGTCTGTATGGGCAACACATGGTCTCTAAATTCAGCCCAGGCTTTGTGTTATGGAGAGGTATAACTCCGTTTTACAAACTATCGTCTGTCAAGGCGGCAAGGTGCCAGTCAGTCATTGCCCTATTGTCTTACAGCAGACTGCGGTTAACACACAGAAAGAATGAAACAGACAGAATGAGTGAAACCAGAATAAATGAATAATTCATGAATGAAGAAAAGAAAGAAAGAAATGAAGAAAAGAAAGAACCAAACAAAAAAAAACAAATAAAAAGTGTGTGTAAAAACATCAGTGAGTAGTTTGGTGGCTATGGGTAAGGGTGGGTGTAAGAGAGAGAGAGAGAGAGAGCTGTAGTGGAAGTAAAGAAATCAGCACGCATTCAGAAATGAAACAGAAACTTAGCTTAGTGTGACAGAATAGAGTAGCACACAGAGAGACGCAATGCTGGGAATGTGAGTCCACGGTGTGACATGACTATTTATCAATATGTATGACCTCTTCTGTCCAGGAGTCTTTGACATTGTGGAGAGCCTGGAGTCACATCTGGCATTACTACGAGAGAACCTGGCACAAGATTTGAACTCCTACCTTAATGTGATATTAACCGCAGCTCTTCAACTGTTAAGTGCCATGTCGCATTGTTTAGACCAGGTAAGACAATATCTGTCAAGACTATAGTTTTTCTTCTTCCTGTACTTTGAGCTAACATAATTACGAGGGGGCTTCAGATGAAAACCTTAAAAGTGCTAGAAATTACAATAACCATGCCATGTCAAGAGTGTTGGCATGTGACATTATGGTGCACACAAACATGGAATATAAGGACAGCTTAAAAGTGGTGACCCCATTTTTGATATGCACCAAAGAGGAGCAGCGTTCTGTTATCCATTTCTTGATCAGTGAAGGAGTGAAGCCTATATAAATTCTTCGGCGAATGAAGGTCCAGTATGGTGATGCGTGCCTGTCAGTCCAGCAAGTGTATGAGTGGAATAGAAAGTTTCAAAACGTGACTTCTCTGACAGACTGTTCACGACTGGGTCAGGCACACCTAGTAGTGACCCCAAAGTGGTTACATACGCGACCAAGAAAATTTTGATCTACAGGAATACAAGCACTTTATCAGTGCTGGAGGACTTGCATTGAATGCAGTGGTGGGACGCAGTGGTGTTTCCAAGGCACCAGGGCTGCGTTCTATACTGGCCAAGACCTATTGACACATCCTCGCCAAGCGTCCTGGGCAACAGGTCCCTTCGGGGTCCTGGCTGAAGTCAGTAGGATCGTTGATTCCTCCGAAGTCGGAGAGTGTCTGCCTGCACGGCGAGGAGCCACCAGTCTGCACACCAATAAGTCAGACATGGGACAACGGATACTCACGCAAACCTCAGGTCCTGTATGACATCACACTGATGTTGGACAACAGAATGTCTGCATCCGACATACAGGACTTCATGCTGGAGTTCACTGCCAACTGCAAGCAAGCAAGCAATGCAGTGGTGACTACATCGAAAAATGATACATTTGTTCTACACTTTTTCAGAATATATTCACCCAAAAATATAATTGTTCATGTGAAGCCCCCTTGTACATTTGTCTTACATACCTTGTGAGCTATTCTCCTCCATTCTCCACCAACTGCTACACATAACTAGTGAGCTATTCTCCTCCATTCTCCACTTACTGCTGCACATAACTAGTAAGCTATTCTCCTCCATTCTCCACCTGCTGCTGCACATAACTAGTGAGCTATTCTCCTCCATTCTCCACCTGCTGCTGCACATAACTAGTGAGCTATTCTCCTCCATTCTCCACCTACTGCTGCACATAACTAGTGAGCTATTCTCCTCCATTCTCCACCTGCTACTGCACATAACTAGTGAGCTATTCTCCTCCATTCTCCACCTACTGCTGCACATAACTAGTGAGCTATTCTCCTCCATTCCCCACCAACTGCTGCACATAACTAGTGAGCTATTCTCCTCCATTCTCCACTTACTGCTGCACATAACTAGTGAGCTATTCTCCTCCATTCTCCACCTACTGCTGCACATAACTAGTGAGCTATTCTCCTCCATTCTCCACCAACTGCTGCACATAACTAGTGAGCTATTCTCCTCCATTCTCCACCAACTGCTGCACATAACTAGTGAGTTATTCTCCTCCATTCTCCACCAACTGCTGCACATAACTAGTGAGCTATTCTCCTCCATTCTCCACCTACTGCTGCACATAACTAGTGAGCTATTCTCCTCCATTCTCCACCTACTGCTGCATATAACTAGTGAGCTATTCTCCTCCATTCTCCACCTGCTGCTGCACATAACTAGTGAGCTATTCTCCTCCATTCCCCACCAACTGCTGCACATAACTAGTGAGCTATTCTCCTCCATTCTCCACTTACTGCTACACATAACTAGTGAGCTATTCTCCTCCATTCTCCACCAACTGCTGCACATAACTAGTGAGCTATTCTCCTCCATTCTCCACCTACTGCTGCACATAACTAGTGAGCTATTCTCCTCCATTCTCCACTTACTGCTGCACATAACTAGTGAGCTATTCTCCTCCATTCTCCATCTGCTGCTGCACATAACTAGTGAGCTATTCTCCTCCATTCTCCACCTACTGCTGCACATAACTAGTGAGCTATTCTCCTCCATTCTCCACCTACTGCTGCACATAACTAGTGAGCTATTCTCCTCCATTCTCCACCTGCTGCTGCACATAACTAGTGAGCTATTCTCCTCCATTCTCCACCTACTGCTGCACATAACTAGTGAGCTATTCTCCTCCATTCTCCACTTACTGCTGCACATAACTAGTGAGCTATTCTCCTCCATTCTCCACCAACTGCTGCACATAACTAGTGAGCTATTCTCCTCCATTCTCCACCAACTGCTGCACATAACTAGTGAGCTATTCTCCTCCATTCTCCACCTACTGCTGCACATAACTAGTGAGCTATTCTCCTCCATTCTCCACTTACTGCTGCACATAACTAGTGAGCTATTCTCCTCCATTCTCCACCTACTGCTGCACATAACTAGTGAGCTATTCTCCTCCATTCTCCACTTACTGCTGCACATAACTAGTGAGCTATTCTCCTCCATTCTCCACCTACTGCTGCACATAAGTAGTGAGCTATTCTCATCCATTCTCCACTTACTGCTGCACATAACTAGTGAGCTATTCTCCTCCATTCTCCACTTACTGCTGCACATAACTAGTGAGCTATTCTCCTCCATTCTCCACCTGCTGCTGCACATAACTAGTGAGCTATTCTCCTCCATTCTCCACTTACTGCTGCACATAACTAGTGAGCTATTCTCCTCCATTCTCCACCTACTGCTGCACATAATTAGTGAGCTATTCTCCTCCATTCTCCACCAACTGCTGCACATAACTAGTGAGCTATTCTCCTCCATTCTCCACCTACTGCTGCACATAACTAGTGAGCTATTCTCCTCCATTCTCCACTTACTGCTGCACATAACTAGTGAGCTATTCTCCTCAATTCTCTACCTACTGCTGCACATAACTAGTGAGCTATTCTCCTCCATTCTCCACCAACTGCTGCACATAACTAGTGAGCTATTCTCCTCCATTCTCCACTTACTGCTGCACATAACTAGTGAGCTATTCTCCTCCATTCTCCACCTGCTGCTGCACATAACTAGTGAGCTATTCTCCTCCATTCTCCACTTACTGCTGCACATAACTAGTGAGCTATTCTCCTCCATTCTCCACCTACTGCTGCACATAACTAGTGAGCTATTCTCCTCCATTCTCCACCTACTGCTGCACATAACTAGTGAGCTATTCTCCTCCATTCTCCACTTACTGCTGCACATAACTAGTGAGCTATTCTCCTCCATTCTCCACCTACTGCTGCACATAACTAGTGAGCTATTCTCCTCCATTCTCCACCTACTGCTGCACATAACTAGTGAGCTATTCTCCTCCATTCTCCACCTGCTGCTGCACATAACTAGTGAGCTATTCTCCTCCATTCTCCACTTACTGCTGCACATAACTAGTGAGCTATTCTCCTCCATTCTCCACCTGCTGCTGCACATAACTAGTGAGCTATTCTCCTCCATTCTCCACCTGCTGCTGCACATAACTAGTGAGCTATTCTCCTCCATTCTCCACCAACTGCTGCACATAACTAGTGAGCTATTCTCCTCCATTCTCCACTTACTGCTGCACATAACTAGTGAGCTATTCTCCTCCATTCTCCACCTGCTGCTGCACATAACTAGTGAGCTATTCTCCTCCATTCTCCACTTACTGCTGCACATAACTAGTGAGCTATTCTCCTCCATTCTCCACTTACTGCTGCACATAACTAGTGAGCTATTCTCCTCCATTCTCCACTTACTGCTGCACATAACTAGTGAGCTATTCTCCTCAATTCTCTACCTACTGCTGCACATAACTAGTGAGCTATTCTCCTCCATTCTCCACCAACTGCTGCACATAACTAGTGAGCTATTCTCCTCCATTCTCCACTTACTGCTGCACATAACTAGTGAGCTATTCTCCTCCATTCTCCACCTGCTGCTGCACATAACTAGTGAGCTATTCTCCTCCATTCTCCACTTACTGCTGCACATAACTATTGAGCTATTCTCCTCCATTCTCCACCTACTGCTGCACATAACTAGTGAGCTATTCTCCTCCATTCTCCACCTGCTGCTGCACATAACTAGTGAGCTATTCTCCTCCATTCTCCACTTACTGCTGCACATAACTAGTGAGCTATTCTCCTCCATTCTCCACCTACTGCTGCACATAATTAGTGAGCTATTCTCCTCCATTCTCCACCAACTGCTGCACATAACTAGTGAGCTATTCTCCTCCATTCTCCACCTACTGCTGCACATAACTAGTGAGCTATTCTCCTCCATTCTCCACTTACTGCTGCACATAACTAGTGAGCTATTCTCCTCCATTCTCCACCTACTGCTGCATATAACTAGTGAGCTATTCTCCTCCATTCTCCACTTACTGCTGCACATAACTAGTGAGCTATTCTCCTCAATTCTCTACCTACTGCTGCACATAACTAGTGAGCTATTCTCCTCCATTCTCCACCTACTGCTGCACATAACTAGTGAGCTATTCTCCTCCATTCTCCACTTACTGCTGCACATAACTAGTGAGCTATTCTCCTCCATTCTCCACCTGCTGCTGCACATAACTAGTGAGCTATTCTCCTCCATTCTCCACTTACTGCTGCACATAACTATTGAGCTATTCTCCTCCATTCTCCACCTACTGCTGCACATAACTAGTGAGCTATTCTCCTCCATTCTCCACCTGCTGCTGCACATAACTAGTGAGCTATTCTCCTCCATTCTCCACTTACTGCTGCACATAACTAGTGAGCTATTCTCCTCCATTCTCCACCTACTGCTGCACATAACTAGTGAGCTATTCTCCTCCATTCTCCACCTACTGCTGCACATAACTAGTGAGCTATTCTCCTCCATTCTCCACCTACTGCTGCACATAACTAGTGAGCTATTCTCCTCCATTCTCCACCTACTGCTGCACATAACTAGTGAGCTATTCTCCTCCATTCTCCACTTACTGCTGCACATAACTAGTGAGCTATTCTCCTCCATTCTCCACCTACTGCTGCACATAACTAGTGAGCTATTCTCCTCCATTCTCCACCTACTGCTGCACATAACTAGTGAGCTATTCTCCTCCATTCTCCACCTGCTGCTGCACATAACTAGTGAGCTATTCTCCTCCATTCTCCACTTACTGCTGCACATAACTAGTGAGCTATTCTCCTCCATTCTCCACCTGCTGCTGCACATAACTAGTGAGCTATTCTCCTCCATTCTCCACCTGCTGCTGCACATAACTAGTGAGCTATTCTCCTCCATTCTCCACCAACTGCTGCACATAACTAGTGAGCTATTCTCCTCCATTCTCCACTTACTGCTGCACATAACTAGTGAGCTATTCTCCTCCATTCTCCACCTGCTGCTGCACATAACTAGTGAGCTATTCTCCTCCATTCTCCACTTACTGCTGCACATAACTAGTGAGCTATTCTCCTCCATTCTCCACTTACTGCTGCACATAACTAGTGAGCTATTCTCCTCCATTCTCCACTTACTGCTGCACATAACTAGTGAGCTATTCTCCTCAATTCTCTACCTACTGCTGCACATAACTAGTGAGCTATTCTCCTCCATTCTCCACCAACTGCTGCACATAACTAGTGAGCTATTCTCCTCCATTCTCCACTTACTGCTGCACATAACTAGTGAGCTATTCTCCTCCATTCTCCACCTGCTGCTGCACATAACTAGTGAGCTATTCTCCTCCATTCTCCACTTACTGCTGCACATAACTATTGAGCTATTCTCCTCCATTCTCCACCTACTGCTGCACATAACTAGTGAGCTATTCTCCTCCATTCTCCACCTACTGCTGCACATAACTAGTGAGCTATTCTCCTCCATTCTCCACTTACTGCTGCACATAACTAGTGAGCTATTCTCCTCCATTCTCCACCTACTGTTGCCCATAACTAGTGAGCTATTCTCCTCCATTCTCCACCTACTGCTGCACATAACTAGTGAGCTATTCTCCTCCATTCTCCACCTGCTGCTGCACATAACTAGTGAGCTATTCTCCTCCATTCTCCACCTACTGCTGCACATAACTAGTGAGCTATTCTCCTCCATTCTCCACCTGCTGCTGCACATAACTAGTGAGCTATTCTCCTCCATTCTCCACCTGCTGCTGCACATAACTAGTGAGCTATTCTCCTCCATTCTCCACCAACTGCTGCACATAACTAGTGAGCTATTCTCCTCCATTCTCCACTTACTGCTGCACATAACTAGTGAGCTATTCTCCTCCATTCTCCACCTGCTGCTGCACATAACTAGTGAGCTATTCTCCTCCATTCTCCACTTACTGCTGCACATAACTAGTGAGCTATTCTCCTCCATTCTCCACCTACTGCTGCACATAATTAGTGAGCTATTCTCCTCCATTCTCCACCAACTGCTGCACATAACTAGTGAGCTATTCTCCTCCATTCTCCACCTACTGCTGCACATAACTAGTGAGCTATTCTCCTCCATTCTCCACTTACTGCTGCACATAACTAGTGAGCTATTCTCCTCAATTCTCTACCTACTGCTGCACATAACTAGTGAGCTATTCTCCTCCATTCTCCACCAACTGCTGCACATAATTAGTGAGCTATTCTCCTCCATTCTCCACTTACTGCTGCACATAACTAGTGAGCTATTCTCCTCCATTCTCCACCTGCTGCTGCACATAACTAGTGAGCTATTCTCCTCCATTCTCCACTTACTGCTGCACATAACTAGTGAGCTATTCTCCTCCATTCTCCACCTACTGCTGCACATAACTAGTGAGCTATTCTCCTCCATTCTCCACCTACTGCTGCACATAACTAGTGAGCTATTCTCCTCCATTCTCCACTTACTGCTGCACATAACTAGTGAGCTATTCTCCTCCATTCTCCACCTACTGCTGCACATAACTAGTGAGCTATTCTCCTCCATTCTCCACCTGCTGCTGCACATAACTAGTGAGCTATTCTCCTCCATTCTCCACCTGCTGCTGCACATAACTAGTGAGCTATTCTCCTCCATTCTCCACTTACTGCTGCACATAACTAGTGAGCTATTCTCCACCTGCTGCTGCACATAACTAGTGAGCTATTCTCCTCCATTCTCCACCTGCTGCTGCACATAACTAGTGAGCTATTCTCCTCCATTCTCCACCAACTGCTGCACATAACTAGTGAGCTATTCTCCTCCATTCTCCACTTACTGCTGCACATAACTAGTGAGCTATTCTCCTCCATTCTCCACCTGCTGCTGCACATAACTAGTGAGCTATTCTCCTCCATTCTCCACTTACTGCTGCACATAACTAGTGAGCTATTCTCCTCCATTCTCCACTTACTGCTGCACATAACTAGTGAGCTATTCTCCTCCATTCTCCACTTACTGCTGCACATAACTAGTGAGCTATTCTCCTCAATTCTCTACCTACTGCTGCACATAACTAGTGAGCTATTCTCCTCCATTCTCCACCAACTGCTGCACATAACTAGTGAGCTATTCTCCTCCATTCTCCACTTACTGCTGCACATAACTAGTGAGCTATTCTCCTCCATTCTCCACCTGCTGCTGCACATAACTAGTGAGCTATTCTCCTCCATTCTCCACTTACTGCTGCACATAACTATTGAGCTATTCTCCTCCATTCTCCACCTACTGCTGCACATATTTAGTGAGCTATTCTCCTCCATTCTCCACCTGCTGCTGCACATAACTAGTGAGCTATTCTCCTCCATTCTCCACTTACTGCTGCACATAACTAGTGAGCTATTCTCCTCCATTCTCCACCTACTGCTGCACATAACTAGTGAGCTATTCTCCTCCATTCTCCACCTACTGCTGCACATAACTAGTGAGCTATTCTCCTCCATTCTCCACCTACTGCTGCACATAACTAGTGAGCTATTCTCCTCCATTCTCCACCTACTGCTGCACATAACTAGTGAGCTATTCTCCTCCATTCTCCACTTACTGCTGCACATAACTAGTGAGCTATTCTCCTCCATTCTCCACCTACTGCTGCACATAACTAGTGAGCTATTCTCCTCCATTCTCCACCTACTGCTGCACATAACTAGTGAGCTATTCTCCTCCATTCTCCACCTGCTGCTGCACATAACTAGTGAGCTATTCTCCTCCATTCTCCACTTACTGCTGCACATAACTAGTGAGCTATTCTCCTCCATTCTCCACCTGCTGCTGCACATAACTAGTGAGCTATTCTCCTCCATTCTCCACCAACTGCTGCACATAACTAGTGAGCTATTCTCCTCCATTCTCCACTTACTGCTGCACATAACTAGTGAGCTATTCTCCTCCATTCTCCACCTGCTGCTGCACATAACTAGTGAGCTATTCTCCTCCATTCTCCACTTACTGCTGCACATAACTAGTGAGCTATTCTCCTCCATTCTCCACTTACTGCTGCACATAACTAGTGAGCTATTCTCCTCCATTCTCCACTTACTGCTGCACATAACTAGTGAGCTATTCTCCTCAATTCTCTACCTACTGCTGCACATAACTAGTGAGCTATTCTCCTCCATTCTCCACCAACTGCTGCACATAACTAGTGAGCTATTCTCCTCCATTCTCTACTTACTGCTGCACATAACTAGTGAGCTATTCTCCTCAATTCTCTACCTACTGCTGCACATAACTAGTGAGCTATTCTCCTCCATTCTCCACCAACTGCTGCACATAACTAGTGAGCTATTCTCCTCCATTCTCCACTTACTGCTGCACATAACTAGTGAGCTATTCTCCTCCATTCTCCACCTGCTGCTGCACATAACTAGTGAGCTATTCTCCTCCATTCTCCACTTACTGCTGCACATAACTAGTGAGCTATTCTCCTCCATTCTCCACCTACTGCTGCACATAACTAGTGAGCTATTCTCCTCCATTCTCCACCTACTGCTGCACATAACTAGTGAGCTATTCTCCTCCATTCTCCACTTACTGCTGCACATAACTAGTGAGCTATTCTCCTCCATTCTCCACCTACTGCTGCACATAACTAGTGAGCTATTCTCCTCCATTCTCCACCTACTGCTGCACATAACTAGTGAGCTATTCTCCTCCATTCTCCACCTGCTGCTGCACATAACTAGTGAGCTATTCTCCTCCATTCTCCACTTACTGCTGCACATAACTAGTGAGCTATTCTCCTCCATTCTCCACCTGCTGCTGCACATAACTAGTGAGCTATTCTCCTCCATTCTCCACCTGCTGCTGCACATAACTAGTGAGCTATTCTCCTCCATTCTCCACCAACTGCTGCACATAACTAGTGAGCTATTCTCCTCCATTCTCCACTTACTGCTGCACATAACTAGTGAGCTATTCTCCTCCATTCTCCACCTGCTGCTGCACATAACTAGTGAGCTATTCTCCTCCATTCTCCACTTACTGCTGCACATAACTAGTGAGCTATTCTCCTCCATTCTCCACTTACTGCTGCACATAACTAGTGAGCTATTCTCCTCCATTCTCCACTTACTGCTGCACATAACTAGTGAGCTATTCTCCTCAATTCTCTACCTACTGCTGCACATAACTAGTGAGCTATTCTCCTCCATTCTCCACCAACTGCTGCACATAACTAGTGAGCTATTCTCCTCCATTCTCCACTTACTGCTGCACATAACTAGTGAGCTATTCTCCTCCATTCTCCACCTGCTGCTGCACATAACTAGTGAGCTATTCTCCTCCATTCTCCACTTACTGCTGCACATAACTATTTAGCTATTCTCCTCCATTCTCCACCTACTGCTGCACATAACTAGTGAGCTATTCTCCTCCATTCTCCACCTGCTGCTGCACATAACTAGTGAGCTATTCTCCTCCATTCTCCACTTACTGCTGCACATAACTAGTGAGCTATTCTCCTCCATTCTCCACCTACTGCTGCACATAACTAGTGAGCTATTCTCCTCCATTCTCCACCTACTGCTGCACATAACTAGTGAGCTATTCTCCTCCATTCTCCACCTACTGCTGCACATAACTAGTGAGCTATTCTCCTCCATTCTCCACCTACTGCTGCACATAACTAGTGAGCTATTCTCCTCCATTCTCCACTTACTGCTGCACATAACTAGTGAGCTATTCTCCTCCATTCTCCACCTACTGCTGCACATAACTAGTGAGCTATTCTCCTCCATTCTCCACCTACTGCTGCACATAACTAGTGAGCTATTCTCCTCCATTCTCCACCTGCTGCTGCACATAACTAGTGAGCTATTCTCCTCCATTCTCCACTTACTGCTGCACATAACTAGTGAGCTATTCTCCTCCATTCTCCACCTGCTGCTGCACATAACTAGTGAGCTATTCTCCTCCATTCTCCACCTGCTGCTGCACATAACTAGTGAGCTATTCTCCTCCATTCTCCACTTACTGCTGCACATAACTAGTGAGCTATTCTCCTCCATTCTCCACCTGCTGCTGCACATAACTAGTGAGCTATTCTCCTCCATTCTCCACCAACTGCTGCACATAACTAGTGAGCTATTCTCCTCCATTCTCCACTTACTGCTGCACATAACTAGTGAGCTATTCTCCTCCATTCTCCACCTGCTGCTGCACATAACTAGTGAGCTATTCTCCTCCATTCTCCACTTACTGCTGCACATAACTAGTGAGCTATTCTCCTCCATTCTCCACTTACTGCTGCACATAACTAGTGAGCTATTCTCCTCCATTCTCCACTTACTGCTGCACATAACTAGTGAGCTATTCTCCTCAATTCTCTACCTACTGCTGCACATAACTAGTGAGCTATTCTCCTCCATTCTCCACCTACTGCTGCACATAACTAGTGAGCTATTCTCCTCCATTCTCTACTTACTGCTGCACATAACTAGTGAGCTATTCTCCTCAATTCTCTACCTACTGCTGCACATAACTAGTGAGCTATTCTCCTCCATTCTCCACCAACTGCTGCACATAACTAGTGAGCTATTCTCCTCCATTCTCCACTTACTGCTGCACATAACTAGTGAGCTATTCTCCTCCATTCTCCACCTGCTGCTGCACATAACTAGTGAGCTATTCTCCTCCATTCTCCACTACTGCTGCACATAACTAGTGAGCTATTCTCCTCCATTCTCCACCTACTGCTGCACATAACTAGTGAGCTATTCTCCTCCATTCTCCACCTACTGCTGCACATAACTAGTGAGCTATTCTCCTCCATTCTCCACTTACTGCTGCACATAACTAGTGAGCTATTCTCCTCCATTCTCCACCTACTGCTGCACATAACTAGTGAGCTATTCTCCTCCATTCTCCACCTACTGCTGCACATAACTAGTGAGCTATTCTCCTCCATTCTCCACCTGCTGCTGCACATAACTAGTGAGCTATTCTCCTCCATTCTCCACTTACTGCTGCACATAACTAGTGAGCTATTCTCCTCCATTCTCCACCTGCTGCTGCACATAACTAGTGAGCTATTCTCCTCCATTCTCCACCTGCTGCTGCACATAACTAGTGAGCTATTCTCCTCCATTCTCCACCAACTGCTGCACATAACTAGTGAGCTATTCTCCTCCATTCTCCACTTACTGCTGCACATAACTAGTGAGCTATTCTCCTCCATTCTCCACCTGCTGCTGCACATAACTAGTGAGCTATTCTCCTCCATTCTCCACTTACTGCTGCACATAACTAGTGAGCTATTCTCCTCCATTCTCCACTTACTGCTGCACATAACTAGTGAGCTATTCTCCTCCATTCTCCACTTACTGCTGCACATAACTAGTGAGCTATTCTCCTCAATTCTCTACCTACTGCTGCACATAACTAGTGAGCTATTCTCCTCCATTCTCCACCAACTGCTGCACATAACTAGTGAGCTATTCTCCTCCATTCTCCACTTACTGCTGCACATAACTAGTGAGCTATTCTCCTCCATTCTCCACCTGCTGCTGCACATAACTAGTGAGCTATTCTCCTCCATTCTCCACTTACTGCTGCACATAACTATTTAGCTATTCTCCTCCATTCTCCACCTACTGCTGCACATAACTAGTGAGCTATTCTCCTCCATTCTCCACCTGCTGCTGCACATAACTAGTGAGCTATTCTCCTCCATTCTCCACTTACTGCTGCACATAACTAGTGAGCTATTCTCCTCCATTCTCCACCTACTGCTGCACATAACTAGTGAGCTATTCTCCTCCATTCTCCACCTACTGCTGCACATAACTAGTGAGCTATTCTCCTCCATTCTCCACCTACTGCTGCACATAACTAGTGAGCTATTCTCCTCCATTCTCCACCTACTGCTGCACATAACTAGTGAGCTATTCTCCTCCATTCTCCACTTACTGCTGCACATAACTAGTGAGCTATTCTCCTCCATTCTCCACCTACTGCTGCACATAACTAGTGAGCTATTCTCCTCCATTCTCCACCTACTGCTGCACATAACTAGTGAGCTATTCTCCTCCATTCTCCACCTGCTGCTGCACATAACTAGTGAGCTATTCTCCTCCATTCTCCACTTACTGCTGCACATAACTAGTGAGCTATTCTCCTCCATTCTCCACCTGCTGCTGCACATAACTAGTGAGCTATTCTCCTCCATTCTCCACCTGCTGCTGCACATAACTAGTGAGCTATTCTCCTCCATTCTCCACCAACTGCTGCACATAACTAGTGAGCTATTCTCCTCCATTCTCCACTTACTGCTGCACATAACTAGTGAGCTATTCTCCTCCATTCTCCACCTCCTGCTGCACATAACTAGTGAGCTATTCTCCTCCATTCTCCACTTACTGCTGCACATAACTAGTGAGCTATTCTCCTCCATTCTCCACTTACTGCTGCACATAACTAGTGAGCTATTCTCCTCCATTCTCCACTTACTGCTGCACATAACTAGTGAGCTATTCTCCTCAATTCTCTACCTACTGCTGCACATAACTAGTGAGCTATTCTCCTCCATTCTCCACCAACTGCTGCACATAACTAGTGAGCTATTCTCCTCCATTCTCCACTTACTGCTGCACATAACTAGTGAGCTATTCTCCTCCATTCTCCACCTGCTGCTGCACATAACTAGTGAGCTATTCTCCTCCATTCTCCACTTACTGCTGCACATAACTATTGAGCTATTCTCCTCCATTCTCCACCTACTGCTGCACATAACTAGTGAGCTATTCTCCTCCATTCTCCACCTACTGCTGCACATAACTAGTGAGCTATTCTCCTCCATTCTCCACTTACTGCTGCACATAACTAGTGAGCTATTCTCCTCCATTCTCCACCTACTGTTGCCCATAACTAGTGAGCTATTCTCCTCCATTCTCCACCTACTGCTGCACATAACTAGTGAGCTATTCTCCTCCATTCTCCACCTGCTGCTGCACATAACTAGTGAGCTATTCTCCTCCATTCTCCACCTACTGCTGCACATAACTAGTGAGCTATTCTCCTCCATTCTCCACCTGCTGCTGCACATAACTAGTGAGCTATTCTCCTCCATTCTCCACCTGCTGCTGCACATAACTAGTGAGCTATTCTCCTCCATTCTCCACCAACTGCTGCACATAACTAGTGAGCTATTCTCCTCCATTCTCCACTTACTGCTGCACATAACTAGTGAGCTATTCTCCTCCATTCTCCACCTGCTGCTGCACATAACTAGTGAGCTATTCTCCTCCATTCTCCACCTGCTGCTGCACATAACTAGTGAGCTATTCTCCTCCATTCTCCACTTACTGCTGCACATAACTAGTGAGCTATTCTCCTCCATTCTCCACTTACTGCTGCACATAACTAGTGAGCTATTCTCCTCCATTCTCCACTTACTGCTGCACATAACTAGTGAGCTATTCTCCTCAATTCTCTACCTACTGCTGCACATAACTAGTGAGCTATTCTCCTCCATTCTCCACCAACTGCTGCACATAACTAGTGAGCTATTCTCCTCCATTCTCCACTTACTGCTGCACATAACTAGTGAGCTATTCTCCTCCATTCTCCACCTGCTGCTGCACATAACTAGTGAGCTATTCTCCTCCATTCTCCACTTACTGCTGCACATAACTATTTAGCTATTCTCCTCCATTCTCCACCTACTGCTGCACATAACTAGTGAGCTATTCTCCTCCATTCTCCACCTGCTGCTGCACATAACTAGTGAGCTATTCTCCTCCATTCTCCACTTACTGCTGCACATAACTAGTGAGCTATTCTCCTCCATTCTCCACCTACTGCTGCACATAACTAGTGAGCTATTCTCCTCCATTCTCCACCTACTGCTGCACATAACTAGTGAGCTATTCTCCTCCATTCTCCACCTACTGCTGCACATAACTAGTGAGCTATTCTCCTCCATTCTCCACCTACTGCTGCACATAACTAGTGAGCTATTCTCCTCCATTCTCCACTTACTGCTGCACATAACTAGTGAGCTATTCTCCTCCATTCTCCACCTACTGCTGCACATAACTAGTGAGCTATTCTCCTCCATTCTCCACCTACTGCTGCACATAACTAGTGAGCTATTCTCCTCCATTCTCCACCTGCTGCTGCACATAACTAGTGAGCTATTCTCCTCCATTCTCCACTTACTGCTGCACATAACTAGTGAGCTATTCTCCTCCATTCTCCACCTGCTGCTGCACATAACTAGTGAGCTATTCTCCTCCATTCTTCACCAGCTGCTGCACATAACTAGTGAGCTATTCTCCTCCATTCTCCACCAACTGCTGCACATAACTAGTGAGCTATTCTCCTCCATTCTCCACTTACTGCTGCACATAACTAGTGAGCTATTCTCCTCCATTCTCCACCTGCTGCTGCACATAACTAGTGAGCTATTCTCCTCCATTCTCCACTTACTGCTGCACATAACTAGTGAGCTATTCTCCTCCATTCTCCACTTACTGCTGCACATAACTAGTGAGCTATTCTCCTCCATTCTCCACTTACTGCTGCACATAACTAGTGAGCTATTCTCCTCAATTCTCTACCTACTGCTGCACATAACTAGTGAGCTATTCTCCTCCATTCTCCACCAACTGCTGCACATAACTAGTGAGCTATTCTCCTCCATTCTCCACTTACTGCTGCACATAACTAGTGAGCTATTCTCCTCCATTCTCCACCTGCTGCTGCACATAACTAGTGAGCTATTCTCCTCCATTCTCCACTTACTGCTGCACATAACTATTGAGCTATTCTCCTCCATTCTCCACCTACTGCTGCACATAACTAGTGAGCTATTCTCCTCCATTCTCCACCTACTGCTGCACATAACTAGTGAGCTATTCTCCTCCATTCTCCACTTACTGCTGCACATAACTAGTGAGCTATTCTCCTCCATTCTCCACCTACTGCTGCACATAACTAGTGAGCTATTCTCCTCCATTCTCCACCTACTGCTGCACATAACTAGTGAGCTATTCTCCTCCATTCTCCACCTGCTGCTGCACATAACTAGTGAGCTATTCTCCTCCATTCTCCACCTACTGCTGCACATAACTAGTGAGCTATTCTCCTCCATTCTCCACCTGCTGCTGCACATAACTAGTGAGCTATTCTCCTCCATTCTCCACCTGCTGCTGCACATAACTAGTGAGCTATTCTCCTCCATTCTCCACCAACTGCTGCACATAACTAGTGAGCTATTCTCCTCCATTCTCCACTTACTGCTGCACATAACTAGTGAGCTATTCTCCTCCATTCTCCACCTGCTGCTGCACATAACTAGTGAGCTATTCTCCTCCATTCTCCACTTACTGCTGCACATAACTAGTGAGCTATTCTCCTCCATTCTCCACCTACTGCTGCACATAATTAGTGAGCTATTCTCCTCCATTCTCCACCAACTGCTGCACATAACTAGTGAGCTATTCTCCTCCATTCTCCACCTACTGCTGCACATAACTAGTGAGCTATTCTCCTCCATTCTCCACCTACTGCTGCACATAACTAGTGAGCTATTCTCCTCAATTCTCTACCTACTGCTGCACATAACTAGTGAGCTATTCTCCTCCATTCTCCACCAACTGCTGCACATAACTAGTGAGCTATTCTCCTCCATTCTCCACTTACTGCTGCACATAACTAGTGAGCTATTCTCCTCCATTCTCCACCTGCTGCTGCACATAACTAGTGAGCTATTCTCCTCCATTCTCCACTTACTGCTGCACATAACTAGTGAGCTATTCTCCTCCATTCTCCACCTACTGCTGCACATAACTAGTGAGCTATTCTCCTCCATTCTCCACCTACTGCTGCACATAACTAGTGAGCTATTCTCCTCCATTCTCCACTTACTGCTGCACATAACTAGTGAGCTATTCTCCTCCATTCTCCACCTACTGCTGCACATAACTAGTGAGCTATTCTCCTCCATTCTCCACCTACTGCTGCACATAACTAGTGAGCTATTCTCCTCCATTCTCCACCTGCTGCTGCACATAACTAGTGAGCTATTCTCCTCCATTCTCCACTTACTGCTGCACATAACTAGTGAGCTATTCTCCCACCTGCTGCTGCACATAACTAGTGAGCTATTCTCCTCCATTCTCCACCTGCTGCTGCACATAACTAGTGAGCTATTCTCCTCCATTCTCCACCTACTGCTGCACATAACTAGTGAGCTATTCTCCTCCATTCTCCACCTGCTGCTGCACATAACTAGTGAGCTATTCTCCTCCATTCTCCACCTGCTGCTGCACATAACTAGTGAGCTATTCTCCTCCATTCTCCACCTACTGCTGCACATAACTAGTGAGCTATTCTCCTCCATTCTCCACTTACTGCTGCACATAACTAGTGAGCTATTCTCCTCCATTCTCCACCAGCTGCTGCACATAACTAGTGAGCTATTCTCCTCCATTCTCCACCTGCTGCTGCACATAACTAGTGAGCTATTCTCCTCCATTCTCCACTTACTGCTGCACATAACTAGTGAGCTATTCTCCTCCATTCTCCACTTACTGCTGCACATAACTAGTGAGCTATTCTCCTCCATTCTCCACTTACTGCTGCACATAACTAGTGAGCTATTCTCCTCAATTCTCTACCTACTGCTGCACATAACTAGTGAGCTATTCTCCTCCATTCTCCACCTAACTGCTGCACATAACTAGTGAGCTATTCTCCTCCATTCTCCACTTACTGCTGCACATAACTAGTGAGCTATTCTCCTCCATTCTCCACCTGCTGCTGCACATAACTAGTGAGCTATTCTCCTCCATTCTCCACTTACTGCTGCACATAACTAGTTAGCTATTCTCCTCCATTCTCCACCTACTGCTGCACATAACTAGTGAGCTATTCTCCTCCATTCTCCACCTGCTGCTGCACATAACTAGTGAGCTATTCTCCTCCATTCTCCACTTACTGCTGCACATAACTAGTGAGCTATTCTCCTCCATTCTCCACCTACTGCTGCACATAACTAGTGAGCTATTCTCCTCCATTCTCCACCTACTGCTGCACATAACTAGTGAGCTATTCTCCTCCATTCTCCACCTACTGCTGCACATAACTAGTGAGCTATTCTCCTCCATTCTCCACCTACTGCTGCACATAACTAGTGAGCTATTCTCCTCCATTCTCCACTTACTGCTGCACATAACTAGTGAGCTATTCTCCTCCATTCTCCACCTACTGCTGCACATAACTAGTGAGCTATTCTCCTCCATTCTCCACCTACTGCTGCACATAACTAGTGAGCTATTCTCCTCCATTCTCCACCTGCTGCTGCACATAACTAGTGAGCTATTCTCCTCCATTCTCCACTTACTGCTGCACATAACTAGTGAGCTATTCTCCTCCATTCTCCACCTGCTGCTGCACATAACTAGTGAGCTATTCTCCTCCATTCTCCACCTGCTGCTGCACATAACTAGTGAGCTATTCTCCTCCATTCTCCACCAACTGCTGCACATAACTAGTGAGCTATTCTCCTCCATTCTCCACTTACTGCTGCACATAACTAGTGAGCTATCTCCTCCATTCTCCACCTGCTGCTGCACATAACTAGTGAGCTATTCTCCTCCATTCTCCACTTACTGCTGCACATAACTAGTGAGCTATTCTCCTCCATTCTCCACTTACTGCTGCACATAACTAGTGAGCTATTCTCCTCCATTCTCCACTTACTGCTGCACATAACTAGTGAGCTATTCTCCTCCATTCTCCACCTGCTGCTGCACATAACTAGTGAGCTATTCTCCTCCATTCTCCACTTACTGCTGCACATAACTATTGAGCTATTCTCCTCCATTCTCCACCTACTGCTGCACATAACTAGTGAGCTATTCTCCTCCATTCTCCACCTACTGCTGCACATAACTAGTGAGCTATTCTCCTCCATTCTCCACTTACTGCTGCACATAACTAGTGAGCTATTCTCCTCCATTCTCCACCTACTGCTGCCCATAACTAGTGAGCTATTCTCCTCCATTCTCCACCTACTGCTGCACATAACTAGTGAGCTATTCTCCTCCATTCTCCACCTGCTGCTGCACATAACTAGTGAGCTATTCTCCTCCATTCTCCACTTACTGCTGCACATAACTAGTGAGCTATTCTCCTCCATTCTCCACCTGCTGCTGCACATAACTAGTGAGCTATTCTCCTCCATTCTCCACCTGCTGCTGCACATAACTAGTGAGCTATTCTCCTCCATTCTCCACCAACTGCTGCACATAACTAGTGAGCTATTCTCCTCCATTCTCCACTTACTGCTGCACATAACTAGTGAGCTATTCTCCTCCATTCTCCACCTGCTGCTGCACATAACTAGTGAGCTATTCTCCTCCATTCTCCACTTACTGCTGCACATAACTAGTGAGCTATTCTCCTCCATTCTCCACCTACTGCTGCACATAATTAGTGAGCTATTCTCCTCCATTCTCCACCAACTGCTGCACATAACTAGTGAGCTATTCTCCTCCATTCTCCACCTACTGCTGCACATAACTAGTGAGCTATTCTCCTCCATTCTCTACCTACTGCTGCACATAACTAGTGAGCTATTCTCCTCCATTCTCCACCAACTGCTGCACATAACTAGTGAGCTATTCTCCTCCATTCTCCACTTACTGCTGCACATAACTAGTGAGCTATTCTCCTCCATTCTCCACCTGCTGCTGCACATAACTAGTGAGCTATTCTCCTCCATTCTCCACTTACTGCTGCACATAACTAGTGAGCTATTCTCCTCCATTCTCCACCTACTGCTGCACATAACTAGTGAGCTATTCTCCTCCATTCTCCACCTACTGCTGCACATAACTAGTGAGCTATTCTCCTCCATTCTCCACTTACTGCTGCACATAACTAGTGAGCTATTCTCCTCCATTCTCCACCTACTGCTGCACATAACTAGTGAGCTATTCTCCTCCATTCTCCACCTACTGCTGCACATAACTAGTGAGCTATTCTCCTCCATTCTCCACCTGCTGCTGCACATAACTAGTGAGCTATTCTCCTCCATTCTCCACTTACTGCTGCACATAACTAGTGAGCTATTCTCCACCTGCTGCTGCACATAACTAGTGAGCTATTCTCCTCCATTCTCCACCTGCTGCTGCACATAACTAGTGAGCTATTCTCCTCCATTCTCCACCTACTGCTGCACATAACTAGTGAGCTATTCTCCTCCATTCTCCACTTACTGCTGCACATAACTAGTGAGCTATTCTCCTCCATTCTCCACCTGCTGCTGCACATAACTAGTGAGCTATTCTCCTCCATTCTCCACTTACTGCTGCACATAACTAGTGAGCTATTCTCCTCCATTCTCCACTTACTGCTGCACATAACTAGTGAGCTATTCTCCTCCATTCTCCACTTACTGCTGCACATAACTAGTGAGCTATTCTCCTCATTCTCTACCTACTGCTGCACATAACTAGTGAGCTATTCTCCTCCATTCTCCACCATACTGCTGCACATAACTAGTGAGCTATTCTCCTCCATTCTCCACTTACTGCTGCACATAACTAGTGAGCTATTCTCCTCCATTCTCCACCTGCTGCTGCACATAACTAGTGAGCTATTCTCCTCCATTCTCCACTTACTGCTGCACATAACTATTGAGCTATTCTCCTCCATTCTCCACCTACTGCTGCACATAACTAGTGAGCTATTCTCCTCCATTCTCCACCTGCTGCTGCACATAACTAGTGAGCTATTCTCCTCCATTCTCCACTTACTGCTGCACATAACTAGTGAGCTATTCTCCTCCATTCTCCACCTACTGCTGCACATAACTAGTGAGCTATTCTCCTCCATTCTCCACCTACTGCTGCACATAACTAGTGAGCTATTCTCCTCCATTCTCCACTTACTGCTGCACATAACTAGTGAGCTATTCTCCTCCATTCTCCACCTACTGCTGCACATAACTAGTGAGCTATTCTCCTCCATTCTCCACTTACTGCTGCACATAACTAGTGAGCTATTCTCCTCCATTCTCACCTACTGCTGCACATAACTAGTGAGCTATTCTCCTCCATTCTCCACCTACTGCTGCACATAACTAGTGAGCTATTTCCTCCTCCATTCTCCACCTGCTGCTGCACATAACTAGTGAGCTATTCTCCTCCATTCTCCACTTACTGCTGCACATAACTAGTGAGCTATTCTCCTCCATTCTCCACCTGCTGCTGCACATAACTAGTGAGCTATTCTCCTCCATTCCTCCACCTGCTGCTGCACATAACTAGTGAGCTATTCTCCTCCATTCTCCACCAACTGCTGCACATAACTAGTGAGCTATTCTCCTCCATTCTCCACTTACTGCTGCACATAACTAGTGAGCTATTCTCCTCCATTCTCCACCTGCTGCTGCACATAACTAGTGAGCTATTCTCCTCCATTCTCCACTTACTGCTGCACATAACTAGTGAGCTATTCTCCTCCATTCTCCACTTACTGCTGCACATAACTAGTGAGCTATTCTCCTCCATTCTCCACTTACTGCTGCACATAACTATTGAGCTATTCTCCTCAATTCTCACCTACTGCTGCACATAACTAGTGAGCTATTCTCCTCCATTCTCCACCAACTGCTGCACATAACTAGTGAGCTATTCTCCTCCATTCTCCACTTACTGCTGCACATAACTAGTGAGCTATTCTCCTCCATTCTCCACCTGCTGCTGCACATAACTAGTGAGCTATTCTCCTCCATTCCTCCACTTACTGCTGCACATAACTATTGAGCTATCTCCTCCATTCTCCACCTACTGCTGCACATAACTAGTGAGCTATTCTCCTCCATTCTCCACCTACTGCTGCACATAACTAGTGAGCTATTCTCCTCCATTCTCCACTTACTGCTGCACATAACTAGTGAGCTATTCTCCTCCATTCTCCA